>SKCR01027708.1:0-231330 GCA_019454045.1 Zanthoxylum bungeanum
CAGTAGGCTTACATGGTAGTGCGTTTTTGGGCTTGAATCGTCTCCAAATCGACTCTACCGATCAATGTGAGTATTCCGCTACCTCCGTTGATGTGTTCACACATAATTTCATGTCTTGATTTGATCTTGGGACCTTAGAAAAACCAACACACAGAACTAGTTACAGTCCTAGACGACCTCAACTAAAGTATATCGATTGTCGTAAGCATTAGCGATGTAAGTCTCAGGTTAAGACTATACACACCTACCTTGATTTCGGCCTCCCATAGACACATATTCATAATACCAATGGGATTCCGAGGGGTCTATCCAGAGCGAAGCTGTTTCCCGTACCATCGGTGAAACACGACCTCCTATCGCACTTGCATAAGTATCCAACACTTATATATATATGAGAACTTTGCCGTTGTGCCCTCACAACGCACACAAGTGCAATACTAGCCTATTCCGCATTATCGATGTCCAGTCTCGATAATACTACGGCTAGGGATATTTAATGATTAATCCTTCGTGGACTGATACTGTCTCATATCATCTCAATCCAGGAACTAATCATAGGGACCTCTCTTCATTTATATATCTATGGTGATCTAATCACAAATGATGAGAGTGCAATTTCCTTATTACATAGTTAATTTGCTACAACAACACAATGATCTGTGCAAATAGTGACGCTATGGGTCATATTATCAAACAAACCAGTGAACCAAAAAATTTATGGAGCTTTAGCCCTTCCGATCACCATGTAAAGCGAGTCCGAGAGTCGACGTAAAAGGTTAGACCTCAGGCACTTTTTATTGTTTATTATTTGCATGAGTATTGTTGAATGACGTGTGTTGTGGCCCTTAAATAAAATGGAAAATGTGTCGCCTCTTGTGGTATATAGGATGGAAACCCAGATGTAAACTTCGTAGCCGAATCCGAATGGACGGTAGTGCGGTCTGTACTTGGGATACAACTGCACGCACCATTTGAGCAAACGGCAAATATTTCGATTTATTTTGTCTTGTTTGTTTATTATCCGTTATTTAATTTCTGCATGTTATTTGTATGTGCAATGATGAGATAAAGCGCATAGGCTTAGTAAGTTGGATTAAATGTCCTACATTTCGAGGGGTTAAAATCCTTTACCACGATTCTTTGCCGCGCCGGATGATGTATATTCGGTTGAATGTAAGATGTGTTCAATCGGGTATACGAAGTCCGATATTGTTGTCTTTATTTTTTATATGCATTATGTTATTAGTGCATGGGCTTAGTAAGTCGGATTAAAGGTCCTCCATTTCGAGGGGTTAAAATCCTTTACCACGATGCTTTGCCGCGTCGAATGATGTAAATTCGGTTGTATATAAGATGTGTTCAGTCGGGGAAACGAAGTCCAATATTGTTGTCTTTACTTTTATATGCATTATGATGTGATGCTCATGGGCTTAGTAAGTTGGATTAAAGGTCCTCTATTTGGAGGGATAAAAAGCCTACGGTCTACCTTTACCATGATACTTCGTCGTGCCTTTTATTTCGTTATTTGCTTTTCTTTGTATGTCATCTTCTTGCATAATCATGCATCATGTTGCATCACGCTTGGGTAAATCAAGTTGGAATAAAGGTCCTCCACTTTGAGGGATAGAAAGCCTACGGGCTACCTTTGCCACAACGTTTTGCCGCGTAGGAAAAAGTGCATTCGATTGAATGTGAGATACGTTCAATCGGACACTTGAAGTCCTATTCAGATGTGGGCATATGTCGCATCTCTTTTCTTTCACTTCCATTATTTATCTTTCAAATCACATCATGGCACGTTTATTTTGATGTACAATTGCCTCTTTGGTTATTTCTTTGTATTATATACCTAATTGTTTCTCTTTATTACGTATGATTGCGCAACTGCCATTTGTTTTCATTTCCGTGCCCATGAATGTAATGTGCTTATGACATTGTATGCTTACCGTATTTCAATTTATCTTTATGCATGCAAATTCGGACATAGATTATATGCAAATAGGTTGTATGCAAATTTGGACATAGATTATATACAAATAGGTTGTATGCAAATATGAAAATGTGTTACATGTGAACTTAGATGAACTTTTGATTTATGTATGCGAACTTAGGAGTAAATTACCCTTTAGGAATATATGTTGCTAGACATGATTAAATTATTGCACAAATCATTTTATTACAAGTGGCATAAGTAAGGGACCATTCCGAACCCAACGGTTTTATGTCTTCTTTTGCGAGGGGTGAGTGCGGCCTTAAATCATTTTCCCGGTTCATACCGGGTGGCGATTCCATTATTTCTCCGGTTTAGTTCCCTCGCGGGCTACTCCATACTCCCAACCGGGCCGCGAACCCGGAACAACATGAGTCGCCTAGTTTCTGTGTCCCACACTTTGGTATTTGGGTTTGACCCATATTGACCAAAAGTCCATGCCTTAAGAAATTAATTAAAAGCCCATTGGACTTTAAATTAAATTAACATTGGATGTTAATCGGGCTTGAGACCCGTAACGATTAGATTTAGAATCTAAGTCGTAAAGGTACATTAAAAAGTGTAAATATTTAATTTGGAATTAAATAATTGAATTAGTATTAAATACAAATTAAATTGGATTTAATGTTGTAGTTTAATTAATTCAAGAATTCGTACTTTGAGTACTTATTCGCAAAATGAGTTTGACTCGCGCAAAATCAAATCGTTGTTTGAACATTGGATGGTCATTAATATTCAGATTAATTAATTGGATTAGATTGATTGATAATATGCATGTGTGAATGCATGGATGCGATGTATAAATAATGTATATCGGATGGTTATTAGAGTGGTGGGGGAAATTTTGGAATTTGTTGTAATAAATTTAGAATTTATTAATTGGACCTGCGTGTCCAGCCTATTACCTCCTTACTCTTTATATTCTCTTCTCACCTATTCCCCTCAATGTAAATGAGGTTTCTTTAGAAGTGTTATGTAATCGGGTAGAAGTAATACTTGTGCTAGCGGGAGAGAAGAAATGGAGAGATTTGTTCTAGGAATAATGTGTTAAGTATCCATCCGAATATCATTATTATATTTATTTACATGCCTTATTATGTGTTTAGAATTCATTTTTAAGGGTGTATGATGATGAGACCTTAACAAAGATAATTAATTGGTTGCCAATTACGAGAAAAAACTGTCAAATCATATTAAGCGTTTTTCCTTCCATTGAGTGATTCTTACTCAAGATCCAAGACTGGCACTGGTTTGTTGGCCAGAGTCAAGACCTTTGTCCGTCGCGGATGTGTTTGAATCATGAAAGCTTTGTTCCATATCTGTGTCTTGTCCAAGTTATCATTTCTTGGCCAAAGTCAAGATCACTTCTTGTCCATCGACATCGATTACAAAGCTTTCCATGGTCAATGGGTTCCGCTTAACTGGGATCACTAAGTTTGTTGTGCCAAAGCCAAGGCTTAGTTGATTCAGAGGAAAAAGGTTAGGCAATATATTGGATATTGGCATATATAAGATATATGTTTCGGACTTGGATGTCCACCTACTGGATCTAGGAATTGGATGGGATCCAATTGATCTTAGAGATGTACCTAGTTAATTATCATATAATTTGTTGGCCAAAGTCAAGATTGTGTGTTATTTAACGGGATCTTAGCCCACTAGGAAACAAGGTTTCCCGAGTACTCCACAGAGGGTTAGAGGCTCGCCGAAAAATAATGGGAGGCAAGTATTAAATTTGCAATATTTGTTTAGTTACTTACCATACGCGCTCATATCAATTTTCGTCAAATAAATTAATATATTAGTTGGACTAACATTTAATCGTTGTTTTAAGTTGGACTGTATTCAAAATATTTCAATTAATAGTTGATTTTATAATTGGATTATAGTAATGAATATAATTGAATTTAACCCATTAAATTATAGTTGATTATATAGTTGGACTATAGTAATCATTATAATCAATAGTACCTAAAATCGTTGATTTGATAGTTGGACTATTGGAATCAAGATACAATTGAAAGATTAGTGTTTAAAAACATAATCCTGGGTGAAAATGTTATTAAACGACTTTAATTTTCAAATTGGGAATAAAACTTCAGGATAGTCCTGAAAACCGAGAAGTTACTTTATAGAGTGACGTCTCGAGCCTAACCCCAGAGTTGAGAAAATAGTAGAGCATGATCTTTGGAAGATTCATGTAATGATAACTTTAGTGCTTAATCCATTAAGCTTGCCAAATAGACTCCTTATTTTCTTAATCATAACTAAGGATTAGATCCTTATAGTATGATAATGAAATTGAAGGTTCTTCATAGATCTATCCTTAGATCTTAAAGTACAAATTGCAATAGTAAACTCTTGGAGAGTTAATAGCTATTCTCAATGAGACAAAGCCAGAGTTTGCAATAAGGTAAGAAGTGCAAGGCGCATCTTATTTCGACATTCTAGAAGGCCAAGGCTTGGCAAAGTCTTCTGGAGTGTGGAAAAAGGCAAAGGCAAAATCATCATAGTCTTTAGGGAAGACAAAGGACATATCCCAAAATGTTTGCCTAAAACAGTGGCAAACGGGGTCACTGAAGCGTGAGTGCCGTATGGAAAAGGCAGACATGAAGGAATTGATGACAGGCAAGGCTCTAACTTCAAATATTTTGTCATAAACATGTTCACTACTAGTATTAAAATTGGATTTTAGATACTGGATGTGGTACATAAGATATGTACCGTTGTGCAGAATTTGCTTATTAGCAGGAGACTGACTTTAGTTGAGATCAATCTGCAAATTAAAAACGGGATGAAAGTCACTGTTTTAACCGTAGAAACCGAAGTTTAGGAACTACCATTCGGGTATGTACTAAAATTAGGAAACTGTTACAATGTAACTAGTTTGACTAGAAACATTATCTCTTTATCAGGGTTTAACCCGTTGCGGGTATACCTTTATATTCTAGAACACTAAAGTGTTTTATTTTATAAAGATGATATTGAGATAAACACATTATATGTGAATAACAGTATTTATATTTTGAATATAAATGAATCTCAAACGTATAACATGACAAACAAATAGCTCAAATTGATTTAATCAGTTGAGACTTATACATGGCATTGTTATCTGGGACACAGTTAAACAAGACTCGTATATCCATACTTTTGAAGAGTGGATACTAGGACTAATTTGATTCTATTCAAATGAAGTCTACGAATCTAGTTTATTAGGCAAAGTGCCTAATACACCTTTACTTGGTAAATGTTCAAGTGCCACCGATCTGTTAGCCCTCATTCATAGTGACATAAGTGGGCCCATATCTAGCTAGGCTAGAGGTAGATATGAATGTTTCGTGACCTTTACGGATGTGGCATCGCGTTATGATTATATGTTTTTTTCTGAAACCCGAATCGTAAACTTTTAGAGTTTCGACACGAAGTAGACAAACAGATCGGCTAAAGTATTAAAACATCATGATTGGACCATGATGAAAATACTTAAGGAATTAGTTTCTCATATACTTGAAAGGGTATAGTATTCTTTCAATGAGGACTCCTCCCGGAACAAGTCAATTTGACGGTGTGTCCGAACGGAGAAACCGAATTTTGTTAGACATGATAAGGTTAATATGAGTCGCTCTGAGCTACCATTTCCTTCAACGGATACGCACAAACAGTGCAGAACTTATTTTGAATAAGGTTCCATAAAATATGTTTGGCAGACTTCATATTAGATATGAACAGGAAAGAAATTGGGTTTTCTCATTCCTGAAAATTTGGGAATGCTAGGCATATGTTTGGATGATACCAAACTAGAACCCAAATCGGATATGTGCCTAATTATAGGTTATCCTAAGGAAACCAAAGTATAGTACTTATACAACTCACAAGAGAACAATGTAACTGTTGCTCACCATGCAGTTTTCCTTAGAGGAATACCAATATGCAGTGGTAAGTGGGAGGAAAGTAAAACTCGATGAAAATCGGAGTAATACTATTCCAGGCACCGATTCCTTAATGGAACATAAATAGTTCATCAGGGATGAAACTATACCAATAATCTTCGAATAAAGAAAAACCGCGTAAGTCGGAGAGAGTCAGAAAATAACCTGGGGCATGGTTTCTGATCTCACATCGTAAAGATGTCAATCTTTTTTAGGAATATCAACTGACTACGTATGAGGAAGTGATACAAGGTATCGACTACCTATTATGGCAAAGTGCCATGATATCTGAAATGGATTCCAGGTATACCAACTAAGTTTAGACACTAGTTGTTGTACCGGAAGGCATTGTGCCTATTGGTACTATATGAGTCTTCAAGGAAGACATACATCTAAGGCAACATACCAACGTACAAAGCTAGGCTTATAGCGAAAAGGTATCGTTATCAACATTGTGTCGATTATGACGAAACCTTTTACCTGTTGCCACGATAAATCCATTTGGATAATGCTTGCTGATGCTGCATGTTTCATTTATGAAATATGGCAGCTGAACATAAAAATTGATTTCCTTAAACGGAAACCTTTTGGAGGATGTTTACAACATCCTGACGATTTTGTCATACTAAAACAAGAAAACAGGGTTCGCAGGTTATTCGATCCATGTATGGATTGAAGCAAGCATTAGGTTCTTGGAACTATGGCTTTGATGTAATCATAACGGTATATGATTTAATTCAAAATGAAAATGATTCTTGTGTATATAAGGAGGTTAGTGGGAGCGCACTGACATTGAATGTCCTAAGTAATGATGATATATCATTTCTTGGAAATGATATTCCCATAATACAATCGGTGAAAGCTTGGCATTCAAGAAAATTCTTCGTAGAATTCTTGGGAGAGACAACCTTGATTCTAGGAATAAAGATCTACTAGGCTAGATTTAAAGTTGTTGACACTCTCCGAGAAATCATACATTGAAATAAATGTACGCGACATGGTGTCTCATACGCTTTGAGCATATGGAGTCACAATCAGGCCAATCCAAGTGATAGTCACTGGATTGATGTTAAGAACATCGTTAAGTATCTTAGATGAAATAAGGATGTTGTCTTATACTATGGAGAAGGAGAACTTGAAGTGACTGGGTTCACTGCTGCAAGTTTCCATACCGACAAAAATGATTATAAGTCATAACAAAGGTACTATATAGTTGAATAACGGAACAGTGAGTTGGAAATCTTCCAAGCAAGATACTGTTATCGAATAAACAATAAAACGGGATATTGCTGCAGCTGAGGCAGCAATAGAAGCCTTCTAGATTGATAATAATCCTAATCAGATTAGGAGTAGTTCTGTTAGCAGCTGAGCTAGTCTACAACATAGGCTAAAGAATTAATGGTCTCATCAACGATCCATATATATACTTCAAATATTCATCTGATTCGTTCGGATAATACATCGTGGCGATGTGATGATCGAATAAATCGTATCAGATGATAACCTTGCAAATCCGCTGACGAAAGCCTTTCCTCAGCAGAAGTTTGAGCGAACCGTACAAAGTTCGGGTGTAGGACACTTGAGTGATTGGCTATAGGCCAAGTGGGAGATTGTTGGACAATTATGACCCATAGCATCACTATTTGTACAGATCATGGTGATGTTGTACAAATTAACTATGTGACAAAGGAAATTGCTCTTTTATCATTTGTAATTAGATTACCAAGATGTTTAAATGATAAAAGGTCCATATGATTAGTTCCGGATTGAGATGATACGAGACAGTATCAATCCACGAAGGTTTAATCATTAAATATCCATAGTCATAGTATTATCGAAATTGGACATCGATAATGCGGAATAGACTAGTATTACACTTGTGCGCATTGTGGGAGCATAACGGCATAGTTCTCATATATTTGGGTATAGGATACTCATGCAAGTGTAATAGGAGGTTGTGTTTACCGATGGTACGGAAACAGCTTCGCTCTGGATAGACCCCTCGGAATTCCATTGGTAGTATGACTATGTGTCTATGGAAGTCCGAATCAGGGTAGGTGTCTTTGGTCTTAACTAGAGACTTGCACCGCTAATATTTGCGACAATCAATATATTTTGGTTTTGGTCTTCCAGGGTTTTAACAGGTTCTGTGTACGCCTATTCTGCGTATATTGAGAATCGTAGTGTATTGGGTATGATGTCGAAATGGAAGTATCACTCCAGTCATAGTGGAGATGATGATCACGTATGATACGAAACTGGTGCTCTTATGTACTGCAGGCATCGGGATAATATGACTAGGTAATGATTATCCGATATAGAGACTAGTTACCAGAGATTCGATATGTGCTTCGTACGGGGCAGACACAAGGTACGTATGTGTTCGGATAGTCCGACGACCGGATTTACAACCAACATATCTGGGGATCTCATGGGTCGCTTCCCAAAGATTCACCGATGACGTATGACTCGCACTTTATTAATCTTGGATTAATTATAAGAAAGAGAAAATTAATCTGGGATTAATTACAGAGATATTTTAACTGTGATAAAATATTAATAAAAGAGAGAGAACGATTAATTTGGAATTAATCGATAAAATAATATATTCGATATATTATACGAAATTGGATTTCGACGTGGAATTAAAATTAGATTTTAATTCGGGTGAACGAGTTAATTTAGAATTAATTCGTTAGCGACGTGAATAGTAATTTTGTTAGGCATAATTATTTAATTGATTTTGATTTAATTACGTCGCAACTGAAAAGGAAACAATTTTTTGGCTCCAAAATTGTATTTGACTTTTGTAAAGGCTTTTACAATTTTTTGGATTTGATTTTTTTTTGTATTAGATACACAAACCAACACACAACACATCTCTCTCCTCTCTCTCCTCTCTTTGTATTCGGCCAAGAGGCCATTTCTCTCATTTTTGTTCTTCAAAACTGAGAGCACTAAGAAATAAAATGGAAGATTTGTGGCAAATCTTGCCAATGCTAGCACATGAAGAGTCATCCAAGGTGATAGGGAAACCCACCCGTGGGCATGGAATCACAACACAAAGCTTGGACCTTGGAGATCCATCCATTGGGCTTGACCGAAAATGGAGGAGCACAATTTTGGGCCATTGCCGAGAGCTCAAGGAGCCAAGAAAAATTTTTGTTGTTCCTCGCATCATATAACCGATCAATGTGAGTATGATTCTGCCATATTTCATTGTTGTATTCGCACATGATTTCTTGTTTGAATTGATCATTGGAACTAATTAGAAACCCAACACTAGGGGTGTGAAGGGTTGGTTTAGCCTTCTTTTTATAGTGGTGTATTAGGGTTATGCATGGGTTTTGAAAAGGAAACAAATCAATTAGATTAGAGATGTATTTAATTAGTTTAAAAAAGCGAAAGAATAATTGTATTTTGGTGGGGAATATATTTAAATTTGGTGAGAGAATTATTTAATTGAATTTAGATCTTTGGTAATTAGGAAAGTGATTTATTTAATTTTGGAATGAGATATAATTTAATTTAATTTAATTGGATTTTAATTGGATTTAATTTAATTTGTTGGATTGAGCTTGGGTAAGATTGTTGAGTTCTAATATAGGTCCCAAGATCAACAAATCAAGCAAGAAAACGCATGAATACACAACATAGGAGGTGCGGAATATACTCACAATGGTCGGTTTTGATGCGAAGAAGAACACAAGCCATTTTCGTCCTCCATTGAGTTCGGCAGTAGCTCTCCTTGACAGTGGGCTGCTCGGTTTTGGGCGTTTTGAACTCCACCATTTTCGGCCATGGATGACCTCCATGGAAGCTCCAAGCTTCAAGCTTTCCAAAGATGATCCCAAGCTCATAAATTTGTTTCCCTATCACCATAATATAACCCAAGGTGTGCTAGCACTTCTCATTCTTCTTCAAATTCGGTCTAACCAGAATTTGGGAGAGATTTGGCTCAAAGCCGAGAGAAGGGAAGAGAAGAAAATGGCTCCAAGCCGAGAGAGGAAGAAGAAAACGTTTTGGCTCCCAAATACAAAAACCGTATACTGTAATTGTGTAGAGAGAGAGAAAGTGTAAAAGCTTTTTATATTTTCCAAAAATTAATTAAAGCCATTTACCACTTTTTATTTCTATTAAACAATTTTCTTTACTTTTCAAAAAAGCAAAAGTCAACAAGGCAAAAGTGCTTTTAATCAACTATCACTATTCACATCAAGTCACTTTATTAAAGTGACAACATGTCATGTCACATCACTCAAAGTGACAAATGATTTGACAATTGATGTGACTAGCGATTTGACGCTTGACGTGACTTGCGTGCCGCACTTGAATTCGAAATACGAATGCGCTCGCAAACACGCTCGGGCTCGGGTTCGCTAATTCCAATTAACGAATTTTCCGTTGCGACGTAATTAAACGATTATGCCTAGCAAAATCACTATTCACGTCGCTAACGAATTAATTCTAAATAATTCGTTCGCCCGAATTAAAATCTAATTTTAATTCCGCGTCGAAATCTAATTTCGCATAATATATCGAATATATTATTTTATCGATTAATTCCAAATTAATCGTTCTCTCTCTTTAATTAATATTTTATCCCAGATAAAATATCTCCGCAATTAATCCCAGATTAATTTTCTCTCTCTTCTAATTAATCTTCTCTCTTTACTAATTAATCCCAGATTAATCATAGTGCGAGTCATACGTCATCGGTGAATCTTCAGGAAGCGACCCATGAGATCTCCGGATATGTTGGCAGTAAATACGGTCGTCGGACTATCCGAACACGTAAGTACCTCGTACTACGTTTATACCGATTTACAAGACAAGGTTGGCTTCTAGCAAAGCGCCATGCCTACCCAATTCTTCAGAAATATTCTTACAGGAATATATAGATCTGTATCAAGCGTAGTATACCGTAGTATTGCGTATATCAGCCCAGTATCGGATAGTCACGTGCTAGGGCTGGGGCTGGATAAGTGTCTGCCCCGTCCGAAGCACATGTCGGATGTCTGGTAACTAGTATCTATAATCGGATATACATGAACTTGTCATAATATCCCGATGGCCGGCCAGCACTTAAGAGCACTAATACCGTATCCTGCGTGACATCATCTCCACTATGACTGGAGTGATACTTCCGTCTTGACATCACACCCAATACACTACGACTCTCTGATAAACCCAGAAGTGGTGTACGCAGAACCGGTTAAAGCCATGTACCACCAAGACCAAAGTCTACCGATTATCGCAAGTATTAGCGATGTAAGTCTCAGGTTAAGACTATACACACCTACCTTGATTTCGGCCTCCCATAGACACATAGTCATAATACCAATGGGATTCCGAGGGGTCTATCCAGAGCGAAGCTGTTTCCCGTACCATCGGTGAAACACGACCTCCTATCGCACTTGCATAAGTATCCAATACTTATATATATGAGAACTATGTCGGTGTGCCCTCACAACGCACACAAGTGCAATACTAGCCTATTCCGTATTATCGATGTCCAGTCTCGATAATACTCCGGCTAGGGATATTTAATGATTAAACCTTCGGGGACTGATACGTCTCATATCATTCTCAGTCCAGGAACTAATCATAGGGACCTCTCTTCATTTATATCTATGGTGATCTAATCACAAATGATGAGAGTGCAATTTCCTTGTCACATAGTTAATTTGCAACAACAACACAATGATCTGTGCAAATAGTGACGCTATGGGTCATTTTGTCCAACAATCTCCCACTTGGCACATACCAGTCACTCAAGTGTCCTACACCCGAACTATGTACGGTTGAGTTCAAACTGCTGAGAAATGCATTCGTCAGCGGATTTGCATGATTATCATCTTGATGCGATTTATTCGATCATCACATCGCCACGATATATGATCCGAATGAATCAGATGAGTATCTAAGTATGTATCTGGATCGTTGATGAGACCATTAATTCTTTAGCCTGTGCTGACGCCTAGCTCAGCTGCTAACAGAACTATATCTAATCTAATTAGATTTGTATGACCCAAATAACTTCTATTGCTGCTTCAGCTGCAACAACAACCTGCATTTGTTGTTTATTCGGTAACAGTATCTTGCTTGGAAGATTTCCAGCTCACTGTACCGTTCTTCAAACTATATAGTACCGTTTGCGACTTTTAGTCGTCTTTATCGGTTATAGGAAACTTGCTACAGTGACCCCAGTCACTTCAAGTTCTCCTTCTCCATAGACTAAGACAACATCCTTAGTTCTCTAAGATACTAACGGATGTTCTTAATATTAATCCAGTGACTATCACTCGGATTGGCCTGTTTGTGAATCCATATGCTCAAAGCGTATGATACACCAGGTCTTGTACATTTTTAAATGTACGGTTTCTAGGAGAGTATTTCGAAAGCAAGCTTTTGCCGATATTTATTTTATGGGATATCATTTCCAAGAAATGACGTATTATCATTAATTTAGGACAGCCACTGTCAGTGCGCTCCCACTAACCTTCTTATATATACACTAGAATTATTTTCGTTTTGAATTAAATCCTACATCATTATGATTATATAAAAACGATAATTCCAAGAACCTAATGGCTTTAATCCAATCATGGATCGAATAATAAGCATTATCCAAATGGATTTACCGTGGCAACAGGTAAAAGGTTGAATCGTAATCAACACAATGTTGATAACGATACCTTTCCGTTAAAGCCTAGCTCTATACGTTGGTATGTTGTCATCCATGTATGTCTTCCTAGAAGACATATAGTACCAATAGGCACAATGCCTTTGTGGTACATCAAGTAGTATCCAACTGGTGATATACATGGAATCCATTTCGGATTACATGACACTTTGCCATAATTAGGGAGTTGATACCTTGTATCACTTCCTCATACGTAGTCAGTTAGTATTCCTCAATAAGATAGACATCTTTATGAGGTGCGATCAAAACCCATACCCCAGGTTGTTTTCTGACTCTATCCGACCTACGCGGTTCTTGTGTATTCAAAGATTAATGGTAATAGTCTCATCCTGGATGAACTATTCATGTTCCATTAAGATTCAGTGCCTTGAACAGTATTACTCCGATTTCCATCTAGTATACTATCCTCCCACTTACCACTGCATATCGGTATTCCTTTCAGGAAAACCGTATGGTGAGTAACAATCTAATTGTTCTCTTGTGAGATGTATAAGTACAATACTTATGGTATCCCTAGGATAACCTACATTTGGCACTTATCCTATTTGGGTTTTAGTTTGGTATCATCCAAACATATGCCTAGCATACCCAAATTATCAGGAATGAGAAACCCGGTTTCTTTCCCGTTCATATCTAATATGATATCTGTCAAACAGATTATTATGGAACCTTATTCAAAATAAGTTCTTGCACTGTTTAAAGCTTATCCGTGAAGGAAATGGTAGCTCAGAACGACTCGTGATTAACCTTATTATGTCTAACAAAATTCGGTTAATCCGTTCGGACACACCGTCAAACTGACGTATTCCGGGAGGATTCATTATTTGAAAGAATACTATACTCTTTCATATATACAAGAAACTTATTGCTTAAGTATTTTCCATTACAGTCTTACCATGACGGCTTAATACTTTAGTCGATCTATTTGTCTATTTCGTGTCGAAACTCTAAAAGTTTCCGATTTGTGTTTCAAAAGAAACACATAACCATACGCGATGCCACATCCGTACAGGTCACGAAATATTCATATCCATATCTAGCCTAGCTAGACATGGGCCCACTTGCTTCACTATGAAGTAGGGCTAACAGATCGGTGGCATTTACACTTTTACCAAGTAAATAGTGTTTTAGGCACTTTGCCCAAATAGACTAGATTCGTAGACTTTATTTGAATGGAATCAAATCAGTCTTGGTATCCGCTCTTCAAAAGTGCGGATATACGATTCTTGTTTAATGTGTGTCCCAGACAACATTGCCACTTTAAGTTTCAACCTGATCAAATCAGTTCGAGCTATTTATTTATCATGTTATATATTTGAGATATTATTTATATTCAAAATATAAATCATGTTATTCACATCTAATGTGTTTATCTCAATATCATCTTTAGAATATAAAGGTACACCCGCAGCGGGTTATACGCGATATAGAGATAATGTTTCTAGTCAAACCAGATACATTATAACAGTTTCCTAATTTACGTACTAACCCGAAGGTAGTTCCTAAATTCAGATATCTACGGTTAAAATAGCGACTTTCGTCCCGTTTTCAATTTGCAGATAAATCTCAATTGAAGTCAGTATCCTGTTCAAAACAGATTCTGAACATCAATATATTTTATGTACCACACTAAGTATTTAAAATCCAATTTCAATACTAGTTGTGAACATATTATGACATCATATTTGAAGTCAGAGCCTTGCTCGTCTTCAATTCCTTCTTAGGATATGTCATTTATCTTCCCAGAAGATTATAATGATTTTGCCTTTGCCTGTTTCAACATTCCAGAAGCCTTTGGCCAAGCCTCGTGTTTCTGGAATATCGAATTAAAGTGCGCCTTGCGCTACAAGCTTAATATATTATTTTATCAAATAAAATAACCTATTAATTCCAGGACCATCCTGAAACTTTATTCCCAATTTGAAAATTAAACCATTTAAACACATTTTCCCCAGGATTATGTTTTAAATGTCAATCTTTCAATTATATCTTGATTCTAATAGTCCAACTATTTAATCAATGATTTGTGGTACTATTTATTATAATGATTATAATAGTCCAACTATATAATCAAATATAATCTAAATTAATTAACCTCAATTACATTGATTACTATATCCAATTATAAAATCAACTGTAAACTGAAATTAATTAATTCAAATATATTGATTAATATAATCCAATTATATATAATCAAATATAATACAGTCCAACTGATTATTAAAACAACAATTTAAATATTAGTCCAACTAACATTTAATCTAACGACGAAATAATTTGAATGAGCGCGTATGGCGAGTAATTGAACGAGTATTGCAAATTCAATTCTGCCTCCCACTATTTTTCGGCGAGCCTCTAACCCTCTGTCGAGTACTCGGGAAACCGTGTTTCCTAGTGGGCTAGGATCCCGTTAAATATCACACAATCTTGACTTTGGCCAACAAATTGTATGATAATTAACTAGGTAGATCTCGAAAATCAATTGGATCTCATCCAATTCCTAGATCCAGTAGGCGGATATCAAAATCCTAAACATATATCTTATATATGCCAATACATCCAATGTATTACCTAACCTTTTTCCTCTGAATCAACTAAGCCTTGGCTTTGGCACAACAAACCTAGTGATCCCAGTCAAGCGTGACCCATTGACCATGGAAAGTTTCGTAATCAATGTCGATGAACAAGAAGTGGTCTTGACTTTGGCCAAAAAACCACAACTTGGACAAGACACCGATATGGAACAAAACTCTCGTGATTCAAACACATCTTCGACGGACAAAGGGCTTGACTTTGGCCAACAACCCAATGCCAATCTCGGATCTTGAGTGAGAATCACTCAATGGAAGGAAAAACACTTGATATTGAGCGAGGGTTTTTCGCGTGCAAATTGGCTACCAATTTATTATCTTTATATTAAGGTCTCATCATCATACACCCTTAAACATGCATTCTAAACACATAATAAAGCGCATATGAAATAAAATAATAATGATATGCGGATGGATACTTTACATTGATCCTAGATCAAATCTATCATTTTCTCTCTCCAAAGCTAGCATATGTATTTACTTCTACCCGTTACACTACACTTCTAAAGAAACCTCATTTACATTGAGGGGAATAGGTGAGAAGAGAATACAAAGAGTATAGAGGTGAAAAGGCTGGACACGCAGGTCCAATTTAATAAATCAAATTTATTACAACAATTTCCAAAATTGCCCCACCCAACTAATATCCATCCGATATACATTATTCATGCATCGCAACCATGTATTCATACAAGCATGTTATCAATCAATCTAATCCAATTAAATCTCTGATAATTAGTGATCATCCAATGTTCAAACAACGATTTGATTTTTGCTTGAGTCAAACTCGTTTTGCGAATAAGTACTCAAAGTACGAATTCTTGAATTAAATTAAACTACATAATTAAATCCAATTTAATACGCATTTAATTCTAATTCACTATTTAATTCCAAATTAAATATTACACTTTTATTAACGAACCTTTAACTTAAATTCCAAATTTAATCGCAACGGGTCTCAAAGCCCGATTAACATCTAATGTTTATTTAATTAAAGTCCAATGGGCTTTTAATTAATTTCTATAAGGCGTGGACTTTTGGTCAACTCGGGTCAAACCGAACAACCAAAATCCAATCCGGGAGTTACCCCATAAGCCTTTAAATTAATTTTGGCCCATTAGGCCCAATTAAATAATTAAAGTCCATTAAGTCATAATTGGACTTTATGGATGCGGTTTTAGGCCCAATTGGATCCAACCAAATTAGCCTAAACCTAACTTGGTACAACCAAGCCCAAATGCCCAATTACAACCTTAAAGGCCCAATTTCCAAAATAAGCCAAATTAATTAACTTATAAAATTCTAAATTCCATAATTAATTAACCTAAGTGTAATACACAATTAATTATCCAATTAACATTTCTAAAACATCAATTAGCCTAATTAATCATGCACTTTTACATTAAATAGTGTCCAACACAATTTATCAAAATCAAACCCATTACATGCTACTTTATTCTCGGCAATTAGGGGTTTTTCCAATCCGATTCGGTTTCAATCCAATTGAATCCACAATCATCATTCCCAATCAATTAAATTCATCTAATGAATCAAAATACAAAAAAACACAATGAATTTCATTTCCAATTGAATTCGGCCAAGCCTACTTTAATTTGGGAAAATTGTTCCAAATCAAAATTCAATCCAATCAAATTTCAATTCAACATTACCCACTTGTTTCAAGTCATCCAATGATCAAACAAACAAAAAATTCACCAAGATATTAGGGTCTCAATTTTCGGCCAACATAAGCAATTTGGGGAAAATTGTTCCAAACTCATTTTCAACAAATTGATCCAATCAATCCTCAATTAAACATACTTTAAGCATTCTAAATCATCCAATTTCATCAAACATGCTCAAAATCAAGTTTACCCAAATTTGTCACTTTATGCCAACATAAAGAATTGGGGAAATTTGTTCCAAACATAATTTCTTCAAATTGATCCAATCAATCATTAATTCAACAACATTTAAGCATACTTAATCAATCAATTTAATCAAATCATGCTTCAATTGATTTTACCCAAATTGTCATGCCCAAAATTTAGGGAAAATTGAATCCAATCCAATTTCATGAAATTGATCATACACAACTTCAATTCAACCTCATTCAAGCATACTTCATCAAACAATTCAACCAAATCATGCCTAAATCGAGTTTACCAAATTTTAACCCTAACTTTTTCATGCTTGATAATAGCTCAAGATACCATTGTTGAGTTCTAATATAGGTCCCAAGATCAACAAATCAAGCAAGAAAACGCATGAATACAAACATAGGAGGTGCGGAATATACTCACAATGGTCGGTTTTGATTCGAAGAAGAACACAAGCCATTTTCGTCCTCCATTGAGTTCAGCAGTAGCTCTCCTTGACAGTGGGCTGCTCGGTTTTGGGCGTTTTGAACTCCACCATTTTCGGCCATGGATGACCTCCATGGAAGCTCCAAGCTTCAAGCTTTCCAAAGATGATCCCAAGCTCATAAATTCGTTTCCCTATCACCATAATATAACCCAAGGTGTGCTAGCACTTCTCATTCTTCTTCAAATTCGGTCTAACCAGAATTTTGGGAGAGATTTGGCTCAAAGCCGAGAGAAGGGAAGAGAAGAAAATGGCTCCAAGCCAAGAGAGGAAGAAGAAAACGTTTTGGCTCCCAAATACCAAAACCGTATACTGTAATTGTGTAGAGAGAGAGAAAGTGTAAAAGCTTTTTATATTTTCCAAAAATTAATTAAAGCCATTTACCACTTTTTATTTCTATTAAACAATTCATTTTACTTTTCAAAAAAGCAAAAGTCAACAAGGCAAAAGTGCTTTTTCAATCAACTATCACTATTCACATCAAGTCACTTTATTAAAGTGACAACATGTCATGTCACATCACTCAAAGTGACAAATGATTTGACAATTGATGTGACTAGCGATTTGACGCTTGACGTGACTTGCGTGCCGCACTCGAATTCGAAATACGAATGCGCTCGCAAACACGCTCGGGCTCGGGTTCGCTAATTCCAAATTAACGAATTTTCCATTGCGACGTAATTAAACGATTACGCCTAGCAAAATCACTATTCACGTCGCTAACGAATTAATTCTAAATTAATTCGTTCGCCCGAATTAAAATCTAATTTTAATTCCGCGTCGAAATCTAATTTCACATAATATATCGAATATATTATTTTATCGATTAATTCCAAATTAATCGTTCTCTCTCTTTAATTAATATTTTATCCCAGATAAAATATCTCCGCAATTAATCCCAATTTAATTTTCTCTCTCTTCTAATTAATCTTCTCTCTTTACTAATTAATCCCAGATTAATCATAGTGCGAGTCATACGTCATCGGTGAATCTTCAGGAAGCGACCCATGAGATCTCCGGATATGTTGGCAGTAAATAGGGTCGTCGGACTATCCGAACACGTAAGTACCTCGTACTACGTTTATACCGATTTACAAGACAAGGTTGGCTTCTAGCAAAGCGCCATGCCTACCCAATTCTCCAGAAATATTCTTGCAGGAATATATAGATCTGTATCAAGCGTAGTATACCGTAGTATTGCGTATATCAGCCCAGTATCGGATAGTCACGTGCTAGGGCTGGGGCTGGATAAGTGTCTGCCCCGTCCGAAGCACATGTCGGATGTCTGGTAACTAGTCTCTATAATCGGATATACATGACCTTGTCATAATATCCCGATGGCCGGCCAGCACTTAAGAGCACTAATACCGTATCCTGCATGACATCATCTCCACTATGACTGGAGTGATACTTCCGTCTTGACATCACACCCAATACACTACGACTCTCTGATAAACCCAGAAGTGGTGTACGCAGAACCGGTTAAAGCCATGTACCACCAAGACCAAAGTCTACCGATTATCGCAAGTATTAGCGATGTAAGTCTCAGGTTAAGACTATACACACCTACCTTGATTTCGGCCTCCCATAGACACATAGTCATAATACCAATGGGATTCCGAGGGGTCTATCCAGAAGCTGTTTCCCGTACCATCGGTGAAACACGACCTCCTATCGAACTTGCATAAGTATCCAATACTTATATATATATATGAGAACTATGTCGTTGTGCCCTCACAACGCACACAAGTGCAATACTAGCCTATTCCGTATTATCGATGTCCAGTCTCGATAATACTCCGGCTAGGGATATTTAATGATTAAACCTTCGGGGACTGATACTGTCTCATATCATTCTCAGTCTAGGAACTAATCATAGGGACCTCTCTTCATTTATATATCTATGGTGATCTAATCACAAATGATGAGAGTGCAATTTCCTTGTCACATAGTTAATTTGCAACAACAACACAATGATCTGTGCAAATAGTGACGCTATGGGTCATTTTGTCCAACAAAGATGGGCTTGGTGTGTGTCTTGCGGGGGGTTTGGGCTAAGAATGTGTTTTCAAACAGAGGTCTAACAAGCGAACCCGAGGCTAAACAAGCGAATAAAAATCAACAAAATACTGATTTCGGACTTTTCCCTTCCGATGTCCGTTTCCCGCGACTTCCGTGACTTAAAAGGTAGTACCTCTAAATGAGACTCATCATAGGGACTTACATCCAAAAATGCAGTGCCTACAGTCGCCACCACTTTGATGGGACTTGTGCAGTGTGTGACAATGCCAATCCTATCAAAGTCTATGCAATGCATTTTTACTTCTTTGGCTCGCCAGCTGCCACTTGACTTGCCTGTTGTGTTGAATTGAGTTGATTTTGTTGCGCCATACCCGACGTGATGAACCTCAAACACGAGGCATCGCGGTTGTGTCTCCATACCCAGAGTGTCGCAGTGATATCTCTATACCCGGAGTGTCGTACCTGGCATGATAAACCCCATACCCGAGGTGTCATGGTTACGTCTCAATACCCAGAGTGTCTTAGTAGTGTCTCCATACCCAGAGTGTCGTACCTGGTATGCTAAACCCCATAGCAGAGGTGTGGCGGTTACGTCTCCATACCCAGAGTGTCACAGTAGTCTCTCCATACCCGGAGTGCCGCGCCTGGCAAGCTAAACACCATACCCGATGTGTCGCGGTTGCGTCGTCATACCTAGAGTGTCGCAGTGATATCTCCATACCCGGAGTGTCGTACCTGGCAAGCTAAACCCCATACCCGAGGGGTCACGGTTGCGTCCCCATACCTAGCGTGTCGCAATGATATCTCCATACTCGGAGTGTCATACCTTGCAAGCTAAACCTCATACCCAAGGTGTCGCAGTTGTGTTTCCATACCTAGAGTGTTGCAGTGATATCTCCATACCCGGAGTGCCGTACCTGAAAACCTAAACCTCATACCCGAGGTGTCGCGGTTGCGTCTCCATACCTAGAGTGCCACAGTGATATCTCCATACCCGGATTATCGTACCTGGCAAGCTAAACCCCATACTCGAGGTGTCGCGGCTGTGTCTCCATACCTAGATTGTCGCAGTGATATCTCCATAACTGGAGTGTCGTACCTGGCAAGCTAAACCCCATACCAGAGTTGTTGCGGTTGCGTCTCCATACCTAGAGTGTCGCAGTGATATCTCTATACCCGGAGTGCCGTACCTGGCAAGCTAAACCCCATACCGAGGTGTCGCGGTTTCGTCTCCATACCTAGAGTGTCGCAGGGATATCTCCATACCCGGATTGCCGTACCTGGCAAGCTAAACCCCATACCCGAGGTGTCGCAGTTGCGTCTCCATACCTAGAGTGTTGCAGTGATATCTTCATACCCGGAGTGTCGTACCTGGCAAGCTAAACCCCATACCCGAGGTGTCGCGGTTGAGTCTCCATACCTAGAGTGTCGCAATAATATCTCCATACCCAGAGTGTCGTACCTGGAAAGCTAAACCTCATACCCGAGATGTCGCATTTGCGTCTTCATACCTAGAGTGTCGTAGTGATATCTTCATACCCGTAGTGTCGTACCCGGCAAAACCGATACTAATGATGCTAATGTGGGCCTCGCCCCCAGAGTGCCATACTCGGCCAGACTGATAGTGATAATGATATGGGCCTCGCCCTCAGAGTGTCATACCCGACCAAACTGCTATTGATGCTGATGTGGGCCTCGCCCCTAGAGTGCCATATCTGGCCCGACTGATACTGATAATGATGTGGGCCTCGCCCCCAGAGTGTCATACCCAGCAAGACGGCTACTGATGCTGATGTGGGCCTCGCCCCCAGAGTGCCATACCTGGCCAGACTGATATTGATAATGATGTGGGCCTCGCCCCAGAGATTCTTCCCCAAAACTGATGCTGATACTGATGTGGGCCTCGTCCCCCGAGACTCATCCCCAAAACTGATACTGACATTGGTCTCGCCCCCAAACTGATACCGATGCGGGCCTCGCCCCCAAACTGATACTGATATGGGCCTCGCCCCCAAACTGATACTGATGTAGGCCTAGCCCCAAACTGATACTGACGTGGATATGGGCCTCGCCCCCAAACTGATACTGACGTGGGCCTAGCCCCAAGCTGATACTGACATGGATGTGGGCCTCGCCCCTAGATTGATACTGATGTTGATATGGGTCTCAACCCTGGGACTCATCCCCAAAACTGCTACTGATGATATGATGTTTCATTTCAACATATTGTACAGCCTCTCACGAGATAATCCTGATAGCTAAACATATTTTTGTCATCAAATGATTCTTCGTGTCGAAACCAGAGAACCTTCAAAGTACTTAATACACTCAAATCTGATCGTCTGAAAGAGTGATCTGAACTAGACTTCTAGTGTGTGTGTGCCAAGGCTCTTTCGCAGCTTAATCCTTAAGTAAGCCAACTCGATGATTTTGTCTCAGAGAATCAGATCAGTGGGTCTAACCAATCTAGAAGTCTTTATCATACTCTGTGATTACTTCCTCGTACTCAACATGATATGGTCTTCTTCTTTTTTTCTCTTATCTCTTTCTTTCATTCTTTATTTTCGACACACCTACCCTTTAAGGTAGTATTTCTCCTAATGGTGGTCCTAATACTCGCCCACGGGTAGCTTCACGCTTCCCAGTTATAGGCGGTCTATTTTTTCTTTTCTTTTCAGAGACTTTTTCTTTGTTTCCAACCATATCATATATCATAGCATAAGTAAACCATGATGGACATCTAGGTATACGGTCATTCACTGATCCATCATCTCTTCAACTAGTCATCTTGCTGACTAGTCAGGCTTCCACCACCAAGATCTCGTGATCAAGTGGTCGCGAGTCTAGCTGAGATCAACTATTCAGAATGCCGGATGAGAGCACATCTCACACTTATCATTTCTAAGGTTTCTCCCTACAGCAAACAATGTCATCACTGGACATATGTCTAACTATCAAAGAATTTTCTCTCTCTCTCTCCTTTTTTTTCACTCACTTATTCCACGAAATTCTTCCTTTCAACCACTGATAATGTGGGCTTCGCCCCTGGGATCCCTTCTTGAAACTTATACTGATATGGGCCTCAACCCTGGGATTCCTTCCTGAGACTAATACTGGTGTGGGCCTTAATACGGTAATTCATTCCTGAAACCGATACTGAATCTGATACATTCCTGAGACTGATGTGGGCCTCAACCCCATGATTCATTCCTAAAACTGATGACACTGTACTGTTGCCGCTTCTGGTTGGCTTGTATTTGACACTTTCTCTTTTTCTCCATTGAAACCTGTGAATACAAAGAAAACAAAAAACAAAATGAATGCAAGTGCGTTACGTGTATGCATGAATGCATGGATGAATTTCCTACCCTGTTGGGTTAGGTCTTCTACCAGTTCTTCCAGTAAGTTCTATGTCTCTTCTTCCTTAGGTGAAATATTACTTCAGTCTATCCACGTTGATTGGCTCGGTGAACTCGTTCCCTTCTAAGTCTGATAGTCTCACTGCCCCGTTTCCCAATTTCTGAACGGCTATCCTATCATTTCTACTTGTTTCTTCTGAGGATTCCCGGTGTTCTAAACATCACTGAGTATCATAGTACCAGGGTTGAATGCTTTTGTCAAATATACTAATGTTGCAGGTTGAAAGGAAGAGACTCAGGCAAGTAAGCGAAATGAACGTCTTTATTTTTATTAAGAAAAAGGTTCGAACAAGTAGACAAAATCAATTTCTTATGGTTAATGGATGTGACATCACAATTGAATGAGATCAGGAAAACAAACATCCCCGTAATTTGCAACTTTGTCTTCTTCCGTCTTCTTGCTTTTTCCGGACATCAGATCCTCTAACTCCTGTAATTCTTTTTCCCATTTACTTTCCCCTTTATGCTCTATCTCATCTTTACTATGGTTGCCCCATATCCTCATGCGGGAAGCTTGGTGGTTCTGGGTTTGGAAGACAGTGCTGTCAGGTAGGCCGGATTTAATCATGTAGCTAGGCAGTGGGATGGAGTGATAGTTAGGTAGGGGGTTTCTCTGTATGTTAGGTTGCTCTTTTTCGGGGTCGGGTATTTTATGGGAGTCTATGAGGTTCTGGATCTCATGCCTAAGGCGGGTGCAGTTGTTAGTTTCATGGCCTCTTTGCTGATGAAGGCAACAGTAAAGGTTTAGGTTAAGGTAGCGTGGCAGAGGGTTTGGAAGTGGTTTAGGCTATAAGGGATTTAGGAGTCATTGTCTTTTCAGCTCTTCAAATACCTCTGATAAAGGTCTACCAAGATTGGAGAATCGTCTGTTTCTGATAGGGGCAACCTCAGAGGGAGTGGGCTTGGTCCTTGAAGGTTCCTCAATGGTCTTTCCATTCTGGTTGCATAAATTTTTGTTATTGGCTACACGGGGTACGGTCAAGCTTGCCACAACATTGGTCAGAACTAGCAACAGCTCAGTAATTTCGGCTACTTTGGTCTCCAATTGATCCATATGGGATACCTCATTCTCTAATCTGCTCATGTTTACTATCGGCCTTTTGGCGAGTCTTCCCTCTTCCCTAACCCAATGAGGATCTATGATGGCTCTTTGAACACAAAGGGTTTGCATGATGCATGTATGCATGAGGTGCATGAGATGCGTGCGATGTATATAAGTTGGCCTTTTGCCATTTTAAAGCATTCAATCACATTATCGCGAGGTACAAACTTGTCCCAGATGAAAAGGCCTAACAAGTTTACACTTTTTCGATAACATTGCTAAATAACTTCAAATGATAAGAGGCCCAATCATAGGATGGCCTATCAGCATTTTAGAAACTTTTGGCCCAATTCTCATAGGATACGAACTCGTCCCAATTTAAATGGCCCAACAAGTTTGCATTTCTGACAAGAAGTCCAACTGCATCCAAATGATGATGGTCCCTAAATACAAGCATAAAGAGATAATTCTAGCATAAAGCAATAATTTCTACAGAACGGCCCATCGACATTTCAGAAGCTTTTTGCCCAATTGTCATAGGATACGAACTCGTCCCAGTTTAAATGGCCCAATAAGTTCGCATTTCTGACAAGAAGTCCAACTGCATGCAAAGGATGATGGTCGAAAAGCACAAGGAAATAGTTACTATAGGTCATACAACCATGGTCTACGTGGTTTATAGGGGTATATACAAAGACTCTCATCGACGAAGGGTTGCCCACAACTAGGTCTCCCCACTCAAGGGTCCGAGCAACCAAGTGAATGCACCTTTTTTATACACTAAGGTACGTGCCAACGAGTTATGGTGCGTGACTGACTGTCAAATGGATTTCCCGTTGTGGATTCCCCAGAGGGAGGGCGGAGCGAACTCTCTTAAAAACCCAAGCCTCTTAGGCTCTTATCGCTTGGTGACAGGAATAAACAACGAGTCCTCCAAATTAGTCCATCACAATAAGCTACAAGTACATGATTATGTAGGTGCCTTCACAACGTTTCCTTATAGAAAGGTAGTGAATGAAGGAAGACACCAAACAAGTACATAGCCTAAAATTGCCTTTGATTAAACCTCTTCATCCCACTATAGACACGATTAACTAAAGCACAAATCACAAACATTACAAGACATTATTTTGGGGCCAATTCTCTATCCCCAGTGGAGTCGCCAGACTGTAAGACATAGAAATTAGCGACGCTGTCCCGGGCTAGTGGCCCGGTCAGGAGTACGGAGTAGCCCTTGGGGGACTAAATCAGAGAGATAACATGGAGTCGCCACCCGGTGTGAACCGGGAAAATGATTTAAGGCCGTAATCACCCCTTGCAAGGGAATACCTCAAACCGTTGGGTTCGTAATGGTCCCTTACTTATGCCACTTGTAATGAAAGGATTTGTGCAATAATCTAACCAAGCCTAAGCAACATATATTTCCAAGGATAATTTACTCATAAGTTCACATGTATAAAATAAATCATCATAACGTCAAACATACGATATCACACAATAATCTCATGAACATGTTGAATTATCAAACACGAAAAATGAATAACAACCTAAACATAAACGTAAATTGAACGCCTATTGCGAAAGAAGATAACCAAATCATGCATAGAGGAATAACGCACTAACGACTTAATCATGCTTAAGAAACAAGTAACATACTAACGACCTAATCATGCTTGAACACAATCTCACGAACACAGAAAATAGATAAATACGAGAATACAAATAGATGATAACAGTAAAAGTGTCAATAATGGAATGGTATGATTAATTACACAATGCGAGAGAAATCACCCGAGAAGCAATCATGCATAAAATGTGATGAAAAGGAATCGGTTCAGTGTATGTGCGTTCGTGTAGCATTTGAAAATGCGTTCGAACGGTAAATAGAAGGTTCGCATTCATATAGCATTCGAGAACGCGTTCAAACAGGATAAGACATGATGCATGATAAAATAAAAAGCATGACCGTTCGAGTAGCGTTCGTAAACATGTTCGAATGGTAAATAGAAGGTTCGTGTTCGTATAGCATTCAAGAACGCGTTCGAACGAGACAAGACCTAATGAAACAAAATGCATGCACGTTCGAGTAGCGTTCGTAAATGTGTTCGAACGGGAAACAAAAGGTTCGCATTCGTATAGTGTAGATATGTCTTTAATATAGAGAAAAATACAAGTAGGAAGTCTGAACTAAATAATACTGAACTATGGCATATGAGATTGGGCTATATAGGTGTTAGACGTCTATCCAAATTGGTAAAGGATGGTTTGATTGAAAATCTTACCTTAGATCCTTATCTGATTTGTGAGTCATGTATCCAAGGAAAGATGACAAAGGCCCCATTTCAAGGTGTTGGACACCGTGCTGGAGATTTACTAGAACTAATACACAGTGATGTGTATGGTCCATTAAATGATGCCGCTAATGATGGTTCCACATACTTTGTGACTTTAACAGATGATAAGTCTAGATATGGATATGTCTATCTGATGAAACATAAGTCAGAAACATTTGACAAGTTCAAAATATTTCGAAACGAAGTAGAAAAAAAAACCAGTAAATTCATCAAGTGTCTTAGATCAGATCGAGGCGGTGAATACATGAGTGAAGAATTCAGAAATTATTTAAGGGAGAATAGAATTCTCACCTAATATAGCCCACCAGAAACACCTCAACACAATGGAGTGTCTGAGCGTAGAAATCATACATTATTGGATATGGTGCAATCCATGATAAGCTATACATATCTTCCTTATTACCTTTAAGGTTACGCTTTACAAACTACTGCCTACATACTTAATAGGGTTCTATCAAAAGTTACTTCTACGACCACCTATCAGATATGGTTCGGTAGAAATCCAAGTCTTAAGCATTTAAAGATTTGTGGTTGTCGTGCATACATTAGAATTTCGCAACGGAATAAACTAGCATCCATGGGGTATAAATATAGGTTCGTTGGATATCCTGATAATTCCATTGGATATCAATTCTACGATTCCAACCAACAAAATGTATTTGTTGTTCGCTTTGTAACTTTTCTTGAAAAGCAATTTTTGAGAGAAAATGGGAATTGTAGAGGGATTAAACTTGGTTAGTTTGATCCCAACATTAAGGAACCTGAGATGGAACCAGAGATCCAACTAGGTGAATGATCTACAACACAGGTTCTATGTAAGTCGAATAGAATATCAAGGCCTTCTGAGAGACTATTTTTAACAACTGATGTGAGCCTTGATGTTCACCTCTTGGAGGAAATAGATCCGACTACGTATAAGTAAGTGATATTGGATATTGATTCGGGAAAATGGCAGGAAGCCATGAAATCCGAAATGGATTCAATGCATGCCAATCAAGTCTGGGACTTAGTTGAACTTCCTGAATGAGTTAACCTATTGGCTATAAATTGGTTTACAAAAGGAAACGAGGGCCCGATGGAAATGTGGAAACCTTTAAGGCCCGACTGGTAGCGAAAGGTTACACTCAACGTACTGGGATTGACTATGAGGAAACTTTTTCACCAATAGCCATGCTAAAATCCGTTAGGATTTTTTTAGCCATTGCTACATATCATGACTATGATGGATGTGAAAACTTCTTTCCTAAATGGATTCTTGGGAGAGACAACCTTTATTCTAGGAATAAAGATCTATTGGGATAGATTTAAAGTTGTTGACTCTCTCCGAGAAATCGTACATTGAAATAAATCTACGCGACCTGGTGTCTCATACGCTTTGAGCATATGGAGTCACAATCAGGCCAATCCAAATGATAGTCACTGGATTGATGTTAAGAACATTCTTAAGTATCTTAGATGAACTAAGGATGCTGTCTTATACTATGGAGAAGGAGAACTTGAAGTGACTGGGTTCACTGCTGTAAGTTTCTATACCGAAAAAAACGATTATAAGTCATAACAAAGGTAATATACAGTTTGAAAAACGGAACAGTGAGCTGGAAATCTTCCAAGCAAGATACTGTTATCGAATAAACAACAAAAACGGGATATTGTTGCAGTTGAGGCAGCAATAGAAACCTTTCAGGATTGATAATAATCCTAATCAGATTAGGAGTAGTTCTGTTAGCAGCTGAGCTAGGCTACAAAACAGGCAACAAAATTAATGGTCTCATCAACGATCCAGATATATACTTAAAATATTCATCTGATTCGTTCGGATCATACATCGGGGCGATGTGATGATCGAATAAATCGTATCAGATGATAACCTTGCAAATCCGCTGACGAAAGCCTTTCCTCAGCAGAAGTTTGAGGGAACCGTACATAGTTCGGGTGTAGGACACTTGAGTGATTGGCTATAGGCCAAGTGGGAGATTGTTGGACAATTATGACCTATAGCATCACTATTTGTACAGATCATAGTGATGTTGTACAAATTAACTATGTGACAAAAGGAAATTGCTATTTTATCATTTGTAATTAGATTACCAAGATGTATAAATGATAAAAGGTCCATATGATTAGTTCCGGATTGAGATGATATGAGACAGTATCACTCAACGAAGGTTTAATCATTAAATATCCCTAGTCATAGTATTATTGAGATTGGACATCGATAATGCGGAATAGACTAGTATTACACTTGTGCGCGTTGTGTGAGCATAACTGCATAGTTCTCATATATTTGGGTATAGGATACTCATCCAAGTGTAACAGGAGGTTGTGTTTACCGATGGTATGGAAACAGCTTCTCTCTGGATAGACCCCTCAGAATTCCATTGGTAGTATGACTATCTGTCAATGGAAGACCGAATCAGGGTAGGTGTATTTGGTCTTAACCTGAGACTTGCACCGCTAATACTTGCGACAATCAATATGCTTTGGTTTTGGTCGTCCAAGGCTTTAACAGGTTCTGTGTACGCCTATTCTGCGTATATTGAGAATCGTAGTGTATTAGGTATGATGTCGAGATGGAAATATCACTCCAGTCATAGTGGAGATGATGATCACGTTGGATACGGAACTGGTGCTCTTATGTACTACAATCATCGGGATAATATGACTAGGTAATGATTATCCGATATAGAGACTAGTTACCAGAGATCTGATATGTGCTTCGTACGGGGCAGACACAATTCCAGCCCCATGCCTAGTATGTGACATCCGATACTGGATCGAAATATGCAATACTACGTATACTACGCCTGATATAGATCATATATTATAGTAAGAATATTTCTGGAGAATTGGGTAGGCACAATGCTTTGCTAGAAGCCAACCATGTCTTATAAATCGGTAAAAATGTAGTAATAGGTACGTACGTGTTCGGATAGTCCGACAATCGGATTTACTGCCAACATATCCGGGGATCTCATGGGTCGCTTCCCGAAGATTCACTAATGATGTATGACTCACACTTTATTAATATGGGATTAATTACGGAGATATTTTATCTGGGATAAAATATTAATAAAAGAGAGAGAACGATTAATTTGGAATTAATCGATAAAATAATATATTCGATATATTATATGAAATTAGATTTCGACGCGGAATTAAAATTAGATTTTAATTCGGGCGAACGAGTTAATTTAGAATTAATTCGTTAGCGACATGAATAGTAATTTTGCTAGGCGTAATTATTTAATTGAATTTGATTTAATTACGTCGTAATTGAAAATTCGTTAATTCAGAATTAGTGAACCCGAGCCCGTGAGTGTTTGCGGGCGCTGTCGCATTTCGAATTCAAGTGTGGCCCACAAGTCACATCAAGCGTCAAATCATTAGTCACTTTGATTGATGTGATGTCAAGTCACTTTGAGTGATTGCAAAATGTCACTATTGATTGATGGAAGTGGTTGGAAAGCATTAATTGCTTTTTGGCTCCAAAATTGTATTTGACTTTTTGAAAGGCTTTTACAATTTTTTGGATTTGATTTTTTGTGTATTAAATACACAAACCAACACAACAACATCTCTCTCTTTCTCTCCTCTCTTTGCATTCGGCCAAGAGGCCATTTCTCTCCCTTTTGTTCTTCAAAACCGAGAGCACTAAGGAAGAAAATGGAAGATTTGTGGCAAATCTTGCCAATGCTAGCACATGAAGAGTCATCCAAGGTGATAGGGAAACCCACCAGTGGGTATGGAATTACAACACAAAGCTTGGACCTTGGAGATCCATCCATGGAGCTTGACCAAAAATTGAGGAGCACAATTTTGGGCCATTGCCGAGAGTTGAAGGAGCCAAGAAAAAGTTTTGTTGTTCCTCGCATCGCATAACCGATCAATGTAAGTATGATTCTGCCATATTTCATTATTGTATTCGCACATGATTTCTTGCTTGAATTGATCATTGGGACTAATTAGAAACCCAACACTATGGGTGTGAAGGGTTGGTTTAGGCTTCTTTTTATAGTGGTGTATTAGGGTTATGCATGGGTTTTGAAAATGAAGCAAATCAATTAGATTATGGATGGATTTAATTAGTTTAAAAAAGGGAAAAAATAATTGTATTTTGGTGCGGAATATATTTAAATTTGGTGAGTGAATTATTTAATTGAATTTAGATCTTTGGTAATTAGGAAAGTGATTTATTTAATTTTGTAATGAGATTTAATTTAATTGGATTTAATTTAATTTGTTGGATTATGCTTGGGTGAGATGGGTTTGGTGTGTGTCTTGCGGGGGGTTTGGGCTAAGAATGTGTTTTAAAACAGATGTCCAACAAGCGAACTCGAGGCTAAACAAGCGAATAAAATCCAACAAAATACTGATTTTGGACTTTTCCCTTCCGACGTCCGTTTCCCGCGACTTCCGTGACTTAAAAGGTAGTGCCTCTAAATGAGACTCATCAGAGGGACTTACATGATAAAATGTAGTGCCTACAGTCGGCCCCACTCTGATGGGACTTGTGCATTGTGTGACAATGAAAATCCTATCAAAGTCTATGCAATACATTTTTACTTACCTGGCTCGCCAGCTGCCACTTGAGTTGATTTTGTTGTGCCATACCCGGTGTACTGAACCTCATACCCGAGGTGTCGCGGTTGCGTCTCCATACCCAGAGTGTCGTAGTGATATCTCCATACTCGGAGTGTCGTACCTGGCATGCTAAACCCCAAACCTGAGGTGTCATGGTTGCGTCTCCATACCCAGAGTGTCGTAGTAGTGTCTCCATACCCGGAGTGCCGTACCTAGCAAGCTAAACCCCATACCCAAGGTGTCGCGGTTGCATCGCCATACCTAGAGTGTCGCAGTGATATCTCTATTCCCGGAGTGTCGTACCCGGCAAGCTAAACCCCATACCCGAGGTGTCGCCGTTGTGTCTCCATACCTAGAGTGTTGCAGTGATATCTCCATCCCGGAGTGCCGTACCTTGCAAGCTAAACCCCATACCCGAGGTGTCGCGGTTCCGTCTCCATACCTAGAGTGTTGGAGTGATATCTCCATACTCGGAGTGTCGTACATGGCATCCTAAACCTCATAACCGAGGTGTCGCGGATGCGTCTCCATACCTAGAGTGTCGTAGTGATATCTCCATACCCGAAGTGTCGTACCTGGCAAGCTAAACCCAATACCCGAGGTGTCGTAGTTGTGTCTCCCTACATAGAGTGTCGCAGTGATATCTCCATACCCGGAGTGCCGTACCTGGCAAGCTAAACCCCATACCAGCGGTGTCGCGGTTGCGTCTCCATACATAGAGTGTCGCAGTGATATTTCTATACCCGGAGTGTCGTACCTGGCAAGCTAAACCCCATACCGAGGTTTCATGGTTTCATTTCCATACCTAGAGTGTCGCAGTGATATCTACATGCCCGGAATGCCGTAACTGGCAAGCTAACCCCATACCCGAGGTGTCGAGGTTGCGTCTCCATACCTAGAGTGTCACAGTGATATCTTCATACCCGGAGTGTCGTACCTGGAAAGCTAAACCCCATACCCGAGGTGTCGCGGTTGCGTCTCCATACCTAGAGTGTCGCAGTGATATCTCCATACCCGGAGTGTCGTACCTGGCAAGCTAAACCCTATACCCGAGGTGTCACAGTTGCGTCTCCATACATAGAGTGTCGTAGTGATATCTCCATACTCGGAGTGCCGTACGTGGCAAGCTAAACCCTATACCAGAGGTGTCACAGTTGCGTCTCCATACCTAGAGTGTCGCAGTGATATCTCCATACCTGGAGTGTCGTACCTGGCAAGCTAAACCTCATACCCGAGGTGTCGAGGTTGCGTCTCCATACCTAGAGTGTCAGAGTGATATCTTCATACCCGGAGTGTCGTACCTGGAAAGCTAAACCTCATACCCCATGTGTCGCGGTTGCGTCTCCATACCTAGAGTGTCGCAGTGATATCTCCATACTCGGAGTGCCGTACCCGACAAAACCGATATTAATGATGCTAATATGGGCCTCACCCCAGAGTGCCATACCCAGCCTGACTGATAGTGATAATGATGTGGGCCTCGCCCCCAGAGTGCCATACCCGACCAAACTGCTACTGATGTTGATTTGGGCCTCGCCTCCAGAGTACCATATCTGGCCCGACTGATACTGATAATGATGTGGGCCTCGCCCCTAGAGTGCCATACTCAGCAAGACAGCTACTGATGTTGATGTGGGCCTCGCCCCCAAAGTGCCATACCTGGCTAGACTGATACTGATAATGATGTGGGTCTTGCCCTAGGGACTCATCCCCAAAACTGATGCTGATACTGATATGTGCCTCATCCCCCGGGACTCATCCCTAAAATTGATACTGATGCGGGCCTCGTCCCAAACTGATTCTGATATGGGCCTCGCCCCCAAACTGATATTGATGTGGGCCTCACCCCCAAACTGATACAGATGTTGGCCTCGCCCCAAACTGATACTCAAGTGGGCCTCGCCCCCAACCTGATACTGACGTGGGCCTAGCCCCAAGCTGATACTAACGTGGATGTGGGCCTCGCCCCAAACTGATACTGACGTGGGTCTCGCCCCCAAACTGATACTGATGTGGATGTGGGCCTCTCCCCCAGATTGACATTAATATGGGCCTCACCCCAAACTGATACTGACATGGGCCTCAACCCCAAACTGATACTGATGTAGGCCTCGCCCCCAAACTAATGCTGATGTGGGCCTCGCCCCCAAGCTGATACTGAAGTGGGCCTCGCTAAAAAACTGATACTGATCCGGGCCTCGCCCAACTGATACTGATATGGGCCTCGCCCCCAAACTGATACTGACGTGGGCCTCGCCCCCAAGCTGATACTGACGTGGATGTGGGACTCGCCCCCAGATTGAAACTGATGTTGATATGGGTCTCAACTCTAGGACACATCCCCAAAACTGATAATGATGATATGATGTTTCATTTCAACATACTTTACTGCCTCTCATGAGATAATCCTGATAGCTAAACATATTTTCGTCCTCAAATGATGCTTAGCGTCGAAACTAGAGAACCTTCAAAGTACTTAATACACTCAGATCTGATCGTCTGAATGAGTGATCTGAACTAGACTTCTAGTGTGTGTGTGTGCCAAGGCTCTTTCGCAGCTTAATCCTTAAGTAAGCCAACTCGATGATTTTGTCTCAGAGAATCGGAACAGTGGGTCTAACCAATCTAGATGTCTTGATCATACTTTGTGATTACTTCCTCGAACTCGACATGATATGGTCTTCTTCTTTTTTTCTCTTGTCTCTTTCTTTTCATTCATTTTTTTCGACACACCTACCCTTTAAGGTAATATTTCTCATCATGGTGGTCCTAATACTCGCCCATGGGTAGCTTCATGCTTATCGGTTATAGGCGGTCTATTTTTTCTTTTCTTTTCAGAGACTTTTTCTTTGTTTCCAACCATATCATATATCATAGCATAAGTAAACCATGATGGACATCTAAGGATACGGTCATTCACTGATCCATCATCTCATCAACTAGTCATCTTGCCGACTACTCAGGCTTCTACCACTAAGATCTCGTGATCAAGTGCTCGTGAGTCTAGCTGAGATCAAATATTCAGAATTCCGGATGAGAGCACATCTCGCACTTATCGTTTCTAAGGTTTCTCCCTATAGCAAACAATGTCATCACTGGACATATGTCTAACTATCAAAGACTTCTCTCTCTCTCTCTCTCTCATTTTTTTCACTCAATTATTCTATGGAATTCTTCCATTCAACCGCTGATAATGTGGGCTTCGCCCCCTGGGATCCCTTCTTGAAACTTATACTGATATGGGCCTCAACCCTGGGATTCCTTCCTGAGACTAATACGGGTGTGGGCCTTAATCCGGTGATTCATTCCTAAAACTGATATTGATTCTGATTCATTCCTGAGACTAATGTGGGCCTCAACCCCATGATTCATTCCTAAAACTGATGACATTGTACTGTTGCCGCTTCTGGTTGGCTTGCATTTGACGCTTTCTCTTTTTCTCCATTGAAACCTGTGAATACAAAGAAAACAAAACACAAAACGAATGCAAGTGCGTTACGGGTATGCATGCATGCATGGATGAATTTCCTATCCTGTTGGGTTAGGTCTTCTACCAGTTCTTCCAGTAACTTCTCTGTCTCTTCTTCCTTAGGTGAAATATTTCTTCAGTCTATCCGCGTTGATTGGCTCGGTGAACTCGTTCCCTTCTAAGTCTGATAGTCTCACTGCCCCATTTCCCAATTTCTGAACAGCTATCCTATCGTTTCTACTTGCTTCTTCCGAGGATTCCCGGTGTTATAAACATCACTGAGTATCATAGTACCAGGGTTGAATGCTTTTGTCAAATATACTCATGTTGCAGGTTGAAAGGAATAGACTCAGGCAAGTAAGCGAAATGAACGTCTTTATTTTTATTAAGAAAAAGGTTCGAACAAGTAGACAAAATCAATGTCTTTTGGTTAATGGATGTGACATCACAATTGAATTAGATCAGGAAAACAAACATCTATGTAATTTGCAACTTTGTCTTCCACCGTCTTCTTGCTTTTTCCGGACATCAGATCATTTAACTCCTATAATTCTTTTTCCCATTTACTTTCCCATTTCTACTCTATCTCATCTTTACTATGGTTGCCCATATCCTCATGTGAGAAGCTTGGTGGTTGTGGGTTTGGAAGACAGTGCTGTCAGGTAGGCGGGATTTAATCATATAGCTAGTCGGTGGGACGGAGTGATAGTTAGGTAGGGGGTTTCTCTGTATGTTAGGTTGCTCTTTTTCGGGGTCGGGTATTTTATAGGAGTCTATGAGGTTCTGGATCTCATGCCTAAGGTGGGTGCAGCTGTTAGTTTCATGGCCTCTTTGCTGATGGAGGTAACAGTAAAGGTTTAGGTTAAGGTAGCGTGGCACAGGGTTTGGAAGTGGTTTAGGCTCTAAGGGATTTAGGAGTCCTTACCTTTTCAGCTCTTCAAATACCTCCGATAAAGGTCTACCAAGATTGGAGAATCGTCTGTTTCTGATAGGGGCAACCTCAGAGGGAGTGGGCTTGGTCCTTGAAGGTTCCCCAATGGTCTTTCCATTCTGGTTACATAAATTGTTGTTATTGGCTACACGGGGTACGGTCAAGCTTGCCACAACATTGGTTAGAACTAGCAACAGCTCAGTAATTTCAGCTACTTTGGTCTCCAATTGATCCATACAGGATACCTAATTCTCTAATCCGCTAATTTTTTCTATCGGCCTTTTTGTGAGTCTTCTCTCTTCCCTAACCCAACGAGGATCTATGATGGCTCTTTGAACACAAAAAGGTTAGCATGATGCATGTATGCATGAGGTGCATGAGATGCGTGCAATGTATATAAGTTGGCCTTTGGTCATTTTAAAGCATTCAATCACATTATCGCGAGGTGTAAACTTGTCCCAATCACAGGATGGCCCATCAGCATTTTAGAAACGTTTGGCCAAATTGTCATAGGATACGAACTCGTCTCAGTTTAAATGGCCCAACAAGTTTGCATTTCTGACAAGAAGTCCAACTGCATCCAAATGATGATGGTCCCTAAATACAAGCATAAAGAGATAATTCTAGCATAAAGCAATAATTTCTACAGAGCGGCCCATCGACATTTCAGAAGCTTTTGGCCCAATTATCATAGGATATGAACTCGTCCCAGTTTAAATGGCCCAATAAGTTTGCATTTCTGGAAAGAAGTCCAACTGCATCCAAATGATGATGGTCGACAAGCACAAGGAAATAGTTGATATAGGTAATACAACCATGGTCTATGTGGGTTTATAGGGGTATATACAAAGGCCCTCGTCGATGAAGGGTTGCCCATAACTAGGTCTCCCTACTCAAGGGTCCGCGACCAAGTTTGTGCACCTTTTTATACACTAAGGTACGTGCCAACGAGTTATGGTGCGTGACTGACTGTCAAATGGATTTCCCGTTGTGGATTCCCCAGAGGGAGGGCGGAGCGAACTCTCTTAAAAACCCAAGCCTCTTAGTCTCTTATCGCTTGGTGACAGGAATAAACAACGAGTCCTCCAAATTAATCCATCACAATAAGCTACAAGTACATGATTATGTAGGTGCCTTCATAACTTTTCCTTATAGAAAGGTAGTGAATGAAGGAAGACACCAAACCATTACATAGCCTAAAAGTGCCTTTGATTAAACCCCTTCAACCCACTATAGACACGGTTAACTAAAGCACAAATCACAAACATTACAATTCTCTATCCGTGGAGTGGCCAGAATGTAGGACACAGAAATCAACAACGTTGTCCCGGGGTCGCTGCCCGGTCGGGAGTACAGAGTACCCCTCGGGGGACTAAATCGGAGAGATAACATAGAGTCGCCACCCGGTGTGAACCGGGAAAATGATTTAAGGCCGCACTCACCCCTCGCAAGGGAAGACCTCAAACCATTGGGTTCAGAATGGTCCCTTACTTATGCCACTTGTAATGAAAGGATTTGTGAAATAATCTATCCAAGCCTAAGCAACATATATTTCCAAGGATAATTTACTCCTAAGTTCACATGTATAAAATAAATTATCATAACGGTAAACATATGATATCACACAATAATCTCATGAACATGTTGAATTATCAAACACGAAAAATGAATAACAACCTAAACATAAACGTAAATTGAACGCCTATTGCGAAAGAAGATAACCAAATCATGCATAGAGGAATAACGCACTATCGGCTTAATCATGCTTAAGAAATAAGTAACATACTAACGACCTAATCATGCTTGAACAAAATCTCACGAACAAACCAAATAGATAATTACGGGAATACAAATAGATGATAACAGTAAAAATGTCAATAATGGAATGGTATGATTAATCACACAATGCATGAGAAATCACCCAAACGGTAAATAGAAGGTTCGCATTCATATATCGTTCGAGAACACGTTCAAACAAGACAAGACCTGATGCATGATAAAATAAAAAGCATGAGCGTTCGAGTAGCACTCGTAGATGCATTCGAACGGTAAACAGAAGTTTCACGATCGTATAGCATTCGAGAACGTGTTCGAACCAGACAAGACCTAATGAAACAAAATGCATGCGCGTTCGAGTAGCGTTCGTAAACGCGTTCGAATGGGAAACAGAAGGTTTGCATTCATATAGCATTCGAGAACGCGTTCGAACGGGACAAGACCTGATGCATGATAGACGACGCAAACACATACATAGATAAGCAAATGTACAATGTAGGACCATGTGTGCCCGATTGAACACATCTCCAATTCAATCGGGTGTACCTCGTCCGGCGCGGAAAAATATCATGGTAAAGGTAGCCTTTAGGCAGTTTCCCTCTAATAGAGGGCCTTTAATCCACCCTAGTTTGCCCATGCGCACTAGAATGCAATACATGCGTAAATAGAACAATGATATGCACAAAGTCAATGACATAATAAAAGGCGCCGTAAAACATCGTGGTAAAGGTAGCCTTTAGGCATTTTCCCTTGAATAGAGGACCTTTAATCCACCCTAGTTAGCCCATGCGTATTATATTACTATGCATAGAAATGAATAAGACAATGATGTGGAACTCCATATTTTCGATTAAACATATCTCACATTCAATCAAACATACTTCGTCTGGCGCGGCAAAACATCATGGTAAAGGTAGCCTTTAGGCATTTTCCCTCGAATATGGGACCTTTAACCACCCTAGTTAGCCCATGCACACTAGAATGCAATACATACATAAATAGGACAATGATATGCACAAAGTCAATGACATAATAAAAGGCACAGCAAAATATCGTGTTAAAGGTAGCCTTTAGGCATTTTCCCTCGAATAGAGGACCTTTAATCCACCATAGTTAGCCCATGCGTATTATATTACTATGCATACAAATGAATAAGACAATGATGTGGAACTCCATATGTCCGATTAAACATATCTCACATTCAATCAAACATACTTCGTCCGGCGCGGCAAAACATTGTGGTAAAGGTAGCCTTTAGGCATTTTCCCTCGAATAGAGGACCTTTAATCCACCCTAGTTAGCCCATGCGCACCGCATCATGAATACACAAACAAATAATGTACAGAAAGTAAATGGCGGAATGTAAAATGCAAATAATAGACAGACAATAAAAAAAAGTGAAACATGTGTCGTTTGCTCAAGTGGTATGTGGAGTTGTCTCCCAAGTACAGATCGTACTACCGTCCATTAGGATTCGGCTATGGAATTTACGTCTGGGTTTGCATCCGATATACCACAGGACACGACACATATTCCGTTCATTCAAGGGCCACAACATATATCAAGAAACGACTCTCATGCGAAGAAAATAAATAAAATAATCAAAAGATGAATGAAAATAAATAAGGAAGGTGCCCTCAGGTCTAACCTCTTAAGTTGTCTCTCGGAAGCGCGTTACACGGCCGTCGGAAGGGTTGATGCTCTGTAACTCCTTTGGTTCACTGGTTCAACATTTTCCTTCGCTGTTTCACAGTTTGGGCTGCTGTTGTTACTCCGTTCTGTGGTGGTTTTGGTCGCGGTATTGGTTTACTATTTATGGCGAATTGGGTGCAGTTTTGGGGCTGTTTTCCGGACAGTTTTGGTGAGATATTTGGGACTATTTATTGAGTGATTATAGGGCTGTTCGGGGACTAGTTGTGCAGGAAGTTTGCGAGGACAATAAATTTATGTACGTTAGTGGAGTCTTTATTTTTTTTATGGTGTGCCGTATGTGTGAGGTGGATGTGAAGAGTGGGACGTCTGGTTAGTAAGTGATGTGTGTGCGTGTGTTTCGTGGAGAGTAGTCTCGGCTGGTTGAGGGTTTCTTTACTGTTGGCTTATTGGTGTGGCGTCTTTGATGTCTTATGTCTGTGTATGTTGCCTTTTTTTCGGTTAGTTAGTTTAGGGAGAAGGACGAGTGTGTGATCTTTTTGTGGCTTTAGTGTTTGTCCATTTCGTGGTTGATGAAGGAATGCTAATTTCGTTGCTTATGTCTGGTCGGTAAGGCTGTTTGCTTTTGATATGTCTAGGCTGAGTGGGGACGTGAAGAGAGAGGAGAGTTGTATACGTTGAAGGTTGTTTTTTGTTTGCTTGTGATGGATTTGGGGGCTGATAGGTGGTCGTTTTTGGAGCTTAGGTCTAGTGAGGGAGAGTTTCATTGCTGGCTTCGTGTACGTGGATTGTAGGAGAGAGATGAGAGGCTATTTAGGGTTATTTTATATTTTGAGATGGATGAGGGTATATGGGAGTGCTTAGGTTTTTGTTTTGTCGGTTGGTTTTTGATTGAGGTGGCTTAGGGTTGGCCGATAGAGAGATGAGAGGGATCAGTTGGGGTGTTTAGATTAGGGTTATTCTGTTGTCGATTGCCGTGAATAGTGAGCTAGGGGTGTGAAAGGTTGGTTTAGGCTTCTTTTTATAGTCGTGTATTAGGGTTATGCATGGGTTTTGAAAAGGAAACAAATCAATTAGATTATGGATGGATTTAATTAGTTTAAAAAAGGGAAATAATAATTGTATTTTGGTGGGGAATATATTTAAATTTGGTGAGTGGATTATTTAATTGATTTAGATCTTTGGTAATTAGGAAAGTGATTTATAATTTTGGAATGAGATTTAATTTAATTTAATTTAATTTAATTGGATTTAATTTAATTTGTTGGATTGGGCTTGGGCTTGGGTGAGATGGGATTGGTGTGTGTCTTGCGGGGGGTTTGGGCTAAGAATGTGTTTTAAAACAAAGGTCCAACAAGCGAACACAAGGCTAAACAAGCGAATAAAATCCAACAAAATACTGATTTCGGACTTTTCCCTTCTGACGTCCGTTTCCCGCGACTTCCGTGACTTAAAAGGTAGTGCCTCTAAATGAGACTCATCTAGGGACTTATATGCAAAAATGCAGTGCCTACACTATGTTTATTTGTGTATTAGATGCATGATCACATAACTTAATTTGAATAAGACTAATCAATTGTGTTATGATACTTTAGAAGTATAAACACAACATGCTTGTAATTAGTTCAAATATGTTCATGTTGGACATGGAATAATTAATTAGAGTTTGGAACTCTAGATTAAATCTTAGAGCTATCGCTACCATTCTAGATTCACTTGACCACCTTTAGGTGGACTAGAATTGTTCATGAGACATTTCTAATTGGGATTCTAAAATGGTTTGTGTATTGGATTCAAAATTTACGCAAATGCATTTTCAGAATTAATTTATGTTTTTGGAAAAATATTTGATATTTTGAAAAACTAGATTTTTATTCTATAACATGTGTTTATGATAGTTTTGAAATTAAAAATTAATTTTGGGTGTTTTTGAAGTGTTTAAGGAAGACCGGAAGCAATTAGGGTCAAAAACCCTAATTGCATCAGCTCTCTGGATTCTAGAGAGATCTCTGGATTCCATTGAGCTGAAGCTTAAAAAAAAACAAGTGAAATAAAAAAAATAAAATAAAAAAAGGGGTTGCATACTATAGTGCCGCGCGCACTGTAGCGCGTGTGGCGCACGCGCGTGACGCCCTTCGCACGCGCTGAATTTGTTTTCCATCGTTCGGGAGCTTCCGAACATCGTTTCAGTCCCGATGTTTTCCTATGCACTCGTAATGGAATTTAGTATTTCATTAAATAATTTTAAATTATACCCATACTTGATATTCATGGGTTAGATCCATTTCCGCTGCCCGGGGCACCGATCCGACCCTAGGGGTTCCACAACTGCCCCGACAAAATGGTATCAGAGCAAAGGCTTAACCACAGAACACATGTTTTGAATCTATGCCATAGTAATTTAATTTATTTTTGCATAGTACATATTGGATATGTATTGCATGTTTTAAATTAAAACTTTGACCTAATAAAGTTAATGACTTGATTGTCATAAATCTCTTGTGATTAGGTGATTACTTTTAAGTAATAGTATTAATAATGTTGGAGCATTATTGGATGGTCTGTCTTGTAAATACAGAGATGAGTGGGTTCTTACTACTTATATCTAATATCGTCAGTAGTGTGAGGGTATAAGTTCTCGGAACTTAGGTCGCTCCGGTAAAACATTAGATGTAGCGTGATGAGTTAACGTAGTACCCAATATCGTCATTAGTGAGAGGGTGTATATACAAAGCTCATTAGTGCACATTGACAAGTATACACCTAGAACACGTCTTAATCCAATATCGTCATTAGTATGATGATAAAAAACGGTTCAGGACCAAACTATGAGTCAAATGAATTGATTGAGCTTGAAGGTCTACCTAAGGAGTTTATAAAAGGCCAATATCGTCATTAGTGTGAGGCTGGAGTAAATGTCATGGGATCCACTTCCCGCTATGAAATTTTGATAGTCAAATTTCTATTTTTCCATTAAGCGAGATTACAGAATAACGTAAAGTAATGGGAGGGCACTGATAGATTTAAAATTCCATAATCAATTAGTGTTATCACTTTTGAAATGAAAAATGTTCTGCTACTACTCAAAAATGTTGTCTTGTAGATGCTGCCGCTAATCCATTGATGAAAATTTTGGATTCCAATAAGCTAAAAGGAGCCGAGAACTATTTCGATTGGGAAATGAACATACGCCTCTCCTTGGAGTATGAAAAGTTAACTTATGTCACTATCAATCCACTGCCTGTTGATATTGATCCTAACTCCACTCCAGAAAAGCAAGAAACTTTTGATAGATGGAAGGATGATAACCTAAAGGTGAAATCCTACATCTTAGGATCGATGGTTCCGGATTTGCTGAGACATTACATTGAAGTACCGGATGCTTGGAGCATCATGCGAACACTCAAGGAGTTGTTCGACGTAAATTATGAGATGGAACTTTATCGAAGGTCTAAGGAACTGTTCTGTGTTGAACTCAAGGAGGCAGAAGCTGTCAGCACTCATGTTTTGAACATGATTGACCAAATTTGATATCTTGAACGATAGGGCATTGTGTTTGATGAAAGGCTAGGCCGTAATTTGATTTTGTCTTCTTTGTCTGGTTCTTATGCTGGTTTTGTATTGAATTTCCATATGCATTCGATGCAAGCCACATACGAAGAACTTCATAACATGCTACGCATGGCGGAGCAAGATTTGAAGAAAGGAAACCCTACATTATATCTCCATGGTGGAGCTGGCTCTTCAAAGACTTCAGGGAAGTCAAAGAAAATTAAGATGGGGAATAAGAAGATATCAAAGAAAAAATCCAAGAAGCGCAAAGGCGCAAAACTGAAAGTAGCTCATGATCAATGTCTACAATGCAAGAAGTCTGGACAATGGAAGAAGGCAGTCTAGAGCTTAAAATAGGACCCTTAGGTACACTTTGTATTTTTCCAATTATTGACATCTCATTAGCCTTAGATGCAAATAGTGGATGGGTGTTAGACACTAGCAGTCCCACTCATATTTGCAATTCCCTGCAGGAAATGAGGGTTAAACAAAGGCTGACTAAAGGGGAGATCTACCTTAGAGGTGGCAATGATGAGACATTAGATGTCAATGCCATAAGAACTGTTGTTCTAGATCTCCCAAATAGATGTAAATTAGATTTGCATGACTGTTATTATTTTCCCTAACTTATCAGATAAATAATATCACTGTCTATATTAGAGAAAGAGGGATATAAAATAAACATTAAGGATGAAACTTTATGTTTGTATGATAAAGAAAATTTATTAAAATGTGAATGTTCTTTATCAAACGGTCATTATGTTTTGGAAATATGTAGAGATGTCTTTAATATAGAGAAAAATACAAGTAGGAAGTCTGAACTAAATAATACTGAATTATGGCATATGAGATTGGGCCATGTACGTGTTAGACGTCTATCTAAATTGGTAAATGATGGTTTGATTGAAAATCTTACCTTATATCCTTATCTGATTTTTGAGTCATGTATCCAAGGAAAGATGACAAAGGCCCCATTTCAAGGTGTTGGACACTGTGCTGGAGATTTACTGGAATTAATACACAATGATGTGTGTGGTCTATTAAATAATGCCACTCATGATGGTTCCACATACTTTGTGACTTTCACGGATGACAAGTCTAGATATGAATATGTCTATCTGATGAAATATAAGTCGGAAACATTTGACATGTTCAAAATATTTCGAAACGAAGTAGAAAAACAAACTAGTAAATTCATCAAATGCCTTAGATCAGATCGAGCAGTGAATACATTAGTTAAGAATTCAGAAATTATTCAAGGGAGAATGGAATTCTCGCCCAATATAGCCAACCAAGAACACCTCAACACAATGGAGTGTCTGAGTGTAGAAATCGTACTTTATTGTATATGGTGTGATCCATGATGAGCTATACAGATCTTCCTTATTACCTTTGAGGTTACGCTTTATAAACTGCTGCCTACATACTTAATAGGGTTCCATCAAAAGCTGTTTCTATGACCCCCTATCAGATATGGTTCGGTAGAAACCAAGTCTTAAGCATTTAAAGATTTGGGGTTGTCCTGCATACGTTAGAATTGCGCAGCGGGATAAACTAGCACCTATGGGGTATAAATGTAGGTTCATTGGATATCGTGGATAATTCCATGGGATATCAATTCTACGATTCTAAACAACAAAATGTATTTGTTGTTCTCTTTGTAACTTTTCTTGAAAAGCAATTTTTGAGAGAAAGTGGGAATTGTAGAGAGATTAAACTTGATGAGTTTGATCCCAATATTAAGGAACCAGACATGGAACCAGAGATCAAACTAGGTGAAGGATCTACAACACAGGTTATACGTAAGTCGAATAGAATATCAAGGCCTCATGAGATACTATTTTTAACATTTGATGTGAGCCTTGATGTTCTCCTCTTGGAGGAAATAGATCCGACTACGTATAAGGAAGTGATATTGGATATCGATTCGGGAAAATGGCAGAAAGCCATGAAATCCGAAATGGATTCAATGCATGCCAGTCAAGTCTGGGACTTAATTGAACTTCTTGAAGGAGTCAAACCTATTGACTATAAATGGGTATACAAAAGGAAACGAGGGCCCGATGGAAAAGTGGAAACCTTTAAGGCCCGACTGGTAGCGAAAGGTTACACTAAACGTCCTGGGATTGACTATGAGGAAACTTTTTCACCAGTAGCCATGCTAAAATCCATTAGGATTCTTTTAGCCATTGCTGCATATCACGACTATGAGATATGGTAGATGGATGTGAAAACTGCTTTCCTAAATGGGTTCCTTGAAGAAGATATCTATATGGAACAACCAGAGGGTTTCATATCCAGCGAGACTTCAAACTTGGTTTGTAAGCTCCAAATGTCTATTTATGGACTTAAACAAGCATCCCGAAGCTGGAATCATCATTTTGATGAGAAATTAGATTATCTGGATTGATCAAAAATGAGGAAGAACCATGTGTTTATAAGAAAGTTAGTGGTAGCATGATAGTTTTCTTAATCTTGTATGTAGATGACATCCTTATCATAGGAAATAATATAGGGATGATGCAAAGTGTGAAATCATACATTTGCAAGAACTTCTCCATGAAAGATATTGGTGAAGCTTCCTATATACTAGGTATCAGGCTCTACCGAGATAAAATTAGGAAGCTTATTGGGTTGTCACAATCGACGTACATAGACAAGATGTTAGAAAGGTACAGTTTTACCAACTGTAAGTCAGCAAATGTACCTTTCCGATACGGCATACATCTTTCGAAGAAAATGACACCTCAAACTGAGGAAGAGAGAGTTAGGATGTCTAACTTTCCATATGCTTCTTGTATTGAAAGCATAATGTATGTTATGTTATGTACTAGACCTGACATCAGTTTCGACGTCAGTGTGACCATCCGATATCAATCTGATCCAGGTGATGATCATTAGACAGCCGTTAAACATATCCTAAAATATCTTAAAGGCACCAGGGATAAGTTTCTGATATATGGAGAAAATGAGCTACAAGTTAAGGGTTATACAACTCCGACTTCCAGGGAGATCCAGATGATAGAAAATCTACATCATGATACATATTTACCCTTAACGGTGGTGCTATAAGTTGGTGTTGTTCAAAGCAAGGCTCAACGGCTGATTCCACCACTGAGGCGGAATTTATAGCGGCTTCAGAAGATGCTAAATAAGCTATTTGGATTAGAAATTTTATCACAGAACTTGGCCTTATGCCTAGTATTACGGATTTGATCCCATTATACTGTGATAATAATAGAGCCATCGCGCAGGCTAAGGAGCCGAGGGCGCATTCCAAGTCTAAACACATAGAAAGGAAATATCGCGTAATTAGAGAGATAATTGAATGAAAAGACATAGTGGTCTTGAAGATTCAAGGGAAAGACACATAGTAGACCCGCTTACAAATGCCTTACCTCCTAAGTTATTCGATAAACATGTGGAGGAGATGGGACTGCGGTACCATCCCGATTGGCACTAAGCAAGTGGGAGTTTGATAGAGTTGGTGCTTGGAGTGCCAATCCGAATTGTACATTTTATTATTTATTAATAAAAAACTACAATTTTTCATTTTTCATACCCTATTAATGGTATTGTCATTACGCGTATTAAATTGATGTATCGATATGCTAAGAATGACATCGACCTTAGAATAGTCTTGACACTAGGTGTAAACTATTCTTAAAGTAAATATTCATAGTGTTTGGTTTTGGAATACGGTCCACTCCTATAACCTAGAAGACTAGCACATGTCGTTTATTGGAATTGGAGTTCCAATGGTTTAACGCAATGTACCATGAGTTTTGGAAACTCGTATGGACATGTGGGTATTCGTTGGAGTTAATACTGAATGACTCACAGGTGATTCCTAATAGTTCGAAGTACACACCACCGTCAATAGGAATCTCCTCGAGTCGAGTAACATATGTAATCCTTTGACTATAGGATATCATTGATTTTGTGTGAGATCCTCCACACTTAGATTCCATGTATGTCAGAAACCTTTCATGGTCTGGCCTCTAGATGTTCGTTGGGTGTGGACCAACGCACTCAGTAATCAAGTACGAAGCAAGATAGGATCTGTCGGCCCATATGTGTACCATAAGGGGTTTATGTATCCATGTTAGTAAAGTCGTGATTCTTAAATATTTGGCCAAAGTCGATCACCTAGGGTGGATCGTATCAGTTATGAAGAATCGTGGACATGTCGACATGAGATGTGCGTCTTGGAAACTTGACGGTATATTCTATGTTTCCTAAGCACAACTCGGATATCCTACGACGGAGGGATTGTTAAACATATTTGATGACCTCGACTTGTATAGTTCAGAAAGGTCATTCGTGTTGTTCACGAATTAGGAGGTGGCTGAATTGCGTACATATTAGCTAGGCTTATATGACGAGCATGTCTGAACTTAGAGAGTCCCAATATGAAGTGTACACGTTGAGCACTTGGGTAGCCGATTATTTTTTATAAAATATAATATTCGATATTATAATTATCAACTAAGATAATCAAGTGTTATTGGATAAAATTGATTATTTACTTTGACCTAATTGGATTAATTAGATTAATTCAATAATTACACAATGGCTTAATTGTAAAATCATAATTATCTCTACCACTTGAAAATATTATGGTAATTGTAAGTATGTAATAATAGGTGGTTTTGGCTTGATTTAATTGGATTAAATCAAGGTGGCAAACATTTAACTAATCCATTTCATAATCTTTGGCTTGATTTAATTGTATTAAATTAAAGTTGGAGATAATGGGATTAGTCACACCTAATTATATATATTGGAAAAATTAGATTAAGCCTACTACTAAAAGTTGATTACAACTTTTATTAATTAAAAATTGCCTACGTTTTGCTAGAAATAGCAAGCTTTAGGAAGGTTTTAATTACAAGTTCAAATACAAGCATAAGCAAATTCTTGAGAGATTAGCCTAAGTTAGAGAAGTGTTTAGAGAAGCTTGTGAGGTCTCTACAACATTTCATCTAGGAGAAATCAAGATTGGATCTTGAAGTGAAGCTTGGAAGAATTGGAAACAAGATTGGATCTTGATTTCAAGCTTGCACACCTTGGAGGTTCTTCAACAATTTCAACAAGGAGAAGTAGATTGGATCTTGCATCAAGCTTAATAGGTAATGTTTGATCTTCTCCAAAGATATGTTTATTTGTGTAATATTGAATAAGGCTAATCAATTGTGTTAGGATACTTTAGAAGTATAAAGACAACATGCTTGTAATTAGGTCAAAGATGTTCATGTTGGACATGGAACAATTAATTAGAGTTTGGAACTCTAGATTAAAGCTTAGAGTTATGGCTACCATTCTAGATTCACTTGACCACCTTTAGGTGGACTAGAATTTTCCATGAGACATTTCTAATTGGGATTCTAAAATGGTTTGTGTATTGGATTCAAAATTTATGCAAATGCGTATTTAGAATAAATTTATGTTTTTGGAAAAATATTTGATATTTTGAAAAACTAAATTTTTATTCTATAACATGGTTTATGATGGTTTTGAAATTAAAAATTAATTTTGGGTGTTTTTGAAGTGTTTAAGGAAGACCGGAAGCAATTAGGGTCAAAAACCCTAATGCATCAGCTCTCTGGAATCCAGAGAGATGAAGCTTAAATGAAAACAAGTGAAAAAAAAGGCTGCACGCTACAGTGCCGCGCGCACTGTAGCGCGCATTGTACCGCGTGTAGCGCACGCGCGTGATGCCATTCGCGTGCGCTGAATTTGTTTTCCTTCGTTCGGGAGCTACCGGACACCGTTTCAGTCCCGGTTTTTTCCTATGCACTCGTAATGAAATTTAGTATTTCATTAAATGATTTAAAATTATACCAATACTAGATATCCATGGGATAGACCCATTTCTGCTGCCCGGGGCACCGATCCGACCTTAGGGGTTCCACAACTGCCCAACATAATGGTATCAGAGCAAAGGCTTACCCACACAACACATGTTTTGAATCTATGCCATAGTAATTTTAAATTAATTTTGCATAGGACATATTGGATATGTATTGCATGTTTTAATTAAAACTTTGACCTAATAAAGTTAATTACTTGATTGTATAAATCTCCCATGATTAGGTCATTACTTTTAAGTAATAGTATTAATAATGTTGGAGCATTATTGGATGGTCCATCTCATCAATACGGAGATGAATGGGTTCTTACTATTTATATCCAATATTGTCATTAGTGTGAGGGTATAAGTTCTCGGAACTTAGGTCGCTCCGGTAAAACATTAGATATAGCGTGATGAGTTAACTTTGTCACCCAATATCATCATTAGTATGAGGGTGTACATACGAAGTTCATTAGTGCACATTGACAAGTATACACCTAGAACACATCTTAATCCAATATCGTCATTAGTGTGAGGATAAGAAATGGTTCAGGACCAAACTAGGAGTCACATGAAGTGATTGAGCTTGAAAGTTCACTAACATCTGCGTATTTTGTGGATTTAATCTCTGGGTCCAAACCAGAATTTTTTGAGGCTGCACATGAATTGGGGAGAGTCATAGCGAAACGAAACATGCACTTAGTATATGATGGTTGCAATTTGGATTAATCGGATACGTTTCAAAAGCCATGCAAGAAAATGGTGGTCATGTTCTGGGAATCATTCCAAAACCATTAGCAGACGCAGACCTCACTGGGGAAATAAATGGCAATGAAAGCTTTGTCTCACGTATGTCTGAACGAATTTTTGAAATGATTAATAAGGCTGATGCGTTTATTGCTTTACTAGGTGGACTCGTCACATTGGAGGAGATATTCACAGTAGCATCATGGGCGAATCTAAATATCCATCAAAAACCTATTTGTAGGACATAGAAACTGGATGACGCATGTTGTTCTAGGCTCGCGGCCTAGTTAGGAGTACGGAGTAGCCCACGGGGGACTAAACCGGAGAATAATGGAGTCGCCACCTGGTGTGAACTAGGAAAGTGATTTAAGGCCGTACTCACCCCTCGCAAGGAAGGCCTCAAACCGTTGGGTTTGGAATGGTCCCTTACTTATGCCACTTGTAATGAAATTATTTGTGCAATAATTTAACCAAGCCTAAGCAATATTTATTTCCAAGGATAATCTACTCCTAAATTCGCATGTATAACATAAATCATCCTAATGGCAAACATACGATATCACCCAATAATCTCATGAATATGTTGAATCATCAAGCACGAAAAATAAATAACAACCTAAACATAAGCATAAATTGAATGCCTATTGCGAAAGAAGATAACCAAATCATGCATGGGGGAATAACGTACTAACGGCTAAATCATGCTTGAGAAATAGGCAACATACTAAGACCTAATCATGCTTGAACATAATCTCACGAACACATCAAATAGATAAATATGGGAATACAAATAGATGATAACGGTGGGACATCAACAATGGAATAGTATGATTAATTACATAATACAAAACAAATCACCCAAGAAGCAATTATGAATGATATGTGATGAAAATGAATCAGTTCAGTGTATGCGCGTTCGTGTAGCTTTGAAAATGCATTCGAACGATAAATAGAAGGTTCGCATTCGTATAGCGTTTGAGGACGCGTTCGAACGGGACAAGACCTGATGAAACAAAACACATGCGCATTCAAGTAGCGTTCATAAACGCGTTCGAATGATAAACAGAAGGTTCACGTTCGTATAGCGTTTGATAACGCGTTCGAACGGGACAAGACCTGATGAAACAAAACACATGCGCGTTCGAGTAACGTTCATAAACGCGCATTCGAACGGTAAATAGAAGGTTCGTGTTTGTATAGCATTTGATAACGCGTTTGAACGGGACAAGATCTGATGAAACAAAACACATGCGCATTCGGGTAGCGTTCGTAAACACTTTCGAACTGTAAACAGAGGGTTCGCATTCGTATAGCGTTTGAAAATGCGTTCGAACGGGACAGGACCTGATGCATGATAGACAATGCAAACACATACACAGATGCATAATATAGGACCCCGGGTGCCATATTGAATTCATTCCCATTCAATCGAGTGTACCTCGTCCGACACGGCAAGACATCATGGTAAAGGTAGCCTTCAGGCATTTTCCCTCTAATAGAGGACCTTTAATCCACCCTAGTTAGCCCATAAGCATTAAAATGCAATACATGCATAAATAGAACAATGATATGGACAAAGTCAATGACATAACAAAAGGCGCAGCAAAACATCGTGGTAAATATAGCCTTTGGGCATTTTCTCTCGAATAGAGGACCTGTAATCCACCCTAGTTAGCCCATGAGCATTATATTATTATGCATGCAAATGAATAAGACAATGATATGGAACTCCGTATGTCCGATTAAACATATATCACATTCAATCAAACATACTTCATCCGGCGCGGCAAAACATCGTGGTAAAGGTAGCCTTTAGGCATTTTCCCTCGAATAGAGGACCTTTAATCCACCCTAGTTAGCCCATGCGCACCGCATCATTGACACACAAACAAACAACATACAAAAAGTAAATGGCGAAATATAAAATGCGGATAATAAACAATCAAGATAAGATAAAGAGAGATATGTGTCGTTTGCTCAAGTGGTACATGGAGTTGTATCCCAAGTACAGACCGCACTACCGTCCATTCAGATTCGGCTACGGAATGTACGTCTGGGTTTCCATCCTATATACCACATGAGGCGGCACATCTTCCCACTCATTCAAAGGCTGCAATATGCATCCACAAACGACTCTCATGCGATGAAAATAAATAAAACAATTAAAAGACGAATGAAAATATATAAGAAAAGTGCCCTCAGGTCTAACCTTTTAAAGTCGTCTCTCGGAAGTACGGTACACGATCGTCGGAAGGGTTAATGCTTCGCAACTCCTTTGGTTCACTGGTCTACTGCTCTCGTTCGTTGTCTCACTGTTTTGAGTCGTCATTTCCCCTGTTTTGCTGCTATTTTTACTGTATTTCACTACTATTTCGGTGACGTTTTCTGGTCACTATTTTGAGGTGTGCTTTGGTCACTGTTTTGGGCTGTTTTTGTGCGGTAGTTTAGGGTTTTTTCGTTCACTATTTCAGGTATTTTAGGCCACTGTTTTGGGGTATTTGGGCTGCTGTTTCGGTGATGTTAGGGGCTGTATGGGATGTGTTTTGGTCACGGTAATGGGGGTTGTTTTTCAGTTTTGTGATTTTCGGTGGATGTAGGGGTTATTTCAAGGGTGATTTTCGGTTGCTGGAGAGAGGAGGAGAAGTGAAATATTTTCTTTGCTTCTAGTTTTAGATTAGGTGTGAATCCTAGGCTCTACAAGGGTCGGATTTGTGTCTCTTTTATAGGCAAAGGCTAGGGTTTTCTCTTGCTGAATAGAAAAGGGACCAATTAGTGTCATACAAGGAAAATCTATATTTAATTGGGGACATGATTTGTTTAAATTATGAATATGTTTATTTGATTCTTATTTGCTTTATTTTAATTTCCCATGTGTTAAATATGTGTTTTATTAATTTGGATATGTTTTATGGGCTTTGGTGGGCTAATTGGGCTTGGGTGTGAGGCTAGAAGCAAAACCATAAGTACCGACACCGTTCGAACGCCGATTCGAACGCTACACGAACGCCCGTAATCTGCTTGATGTTCGAACGTGTTAATGAACCCAGCACGAATGAAAGCAATGAACATGTGAATTGAATCTGATGACATACTTATTCTGAATTTCCCCTTCCGATGTCCGTTTGCCGCGACTTAAAAGGTAGCGTCTCCAATTCAGACTTATCATAGGGACTTACATACAAAATGCAGTGCCTACAGTCGCCCCCACTTTGATGGGACTTGTGCAGTGTGTGACAATGACAATCCTATCAAAGTTTGTGCAATGCATTTTTATGTAGGAAACGCTTTCCTCGCGCAGCGGAAGCGATTAGGCACACAGATCGACCTTGAAATTTTTTTATGTCTTCCCTTCCTTAAAGCCGAATGGAACCAGCACTTATACTAAAGTTTTTCTTCTGTTTCGAACAAGATCTTAGCCCCGAAATGCGTGTGAAACAGTCCCCGAACTACAATGAATTATTGGACTGTTTTACAACTGTTACACACTCGAACTGCACCAAAACCAACCCCTGATTTGCGTGACCTGCTGTAGCATTTTAGGTCAGAATTTTCCACTCAAAAAAAATCCTAACTCAGCCCAAAAAATTCCCCAAGGTGTGTCCCAAAACCCGAATAAATAAAATTCAAAACCGAGCCCCGATTGTAACAAGTGAAGTGCGGCAATGAGGTATTATTGTTCCTCAATGCCATGACTTACAAGAATAAAGAAGAAGATGATTTGTTCAACGCCACAAGATCTTCCGAGCTATAAATTTTTACCAACGGAAAGTAGTGTGGGCTACACAGACAAACAAATCCCTAAACATTTTAGAGATTAAATCACACACTAATAATATTTTTTTCTTATTCTTGTTCTTCAAAATTGTTTCTCAACTTTTGAGAGAATTAAGAAGAAGAAGAAGAAAAAGGTGGCTAGGGTTTGGAATGAGAGCTCTATTCAAAAGAAAATCAAGTTTTCCTTTTTATACTTAGGTCAATTTTGTTTCACTCAAACAAAACAACCAATCCCCTCCTTAAGGTAGAATTCGGCCAAGGCTAGGATTTTTGAATTAAATTTTGTTTCCAAAATAAACAAATCCTATTCCTTATACACCGAAGAATTCAGCCAAGGCTAGGATTTTTGATTAAATTTTATTTCCAAAATAAACAAATCATATTCCTTATACATCAAGGAATTCGGCCATGCCCTTTATTTCTTCATTAATTTTGTAACAATATTATTTACTTTCCATAAAGTCAATATATGTTACAAATTAAATATATGATTAATATTTTGAAAGTCATTACTGTTGGATAATATGACCCATAGCGTCACTATTTGTACAGATCACGGTGTTGTTGTACAAATTAACTATGTGACAAGGAAATTGCACTCTCATCATTTGTGATTAAATCACCATAGATATATAAATGAAGAGAGGTCCATATGATTAGTTCCTGGATTGAGATGATATGAGACAGTATCAGTCCACAAAGGATTAATCATTAAATATCCCTAGCCGGAGTATTATCGAGACAAGACATTGATAATGCGGAATAGGCTAGTATTGCACTTGTGCACGTTGTGAGGGCACGACGGCATAGTTCTCATATATTTAAGTATTGGATACTTATGCAAGTGCGATAGGAGGTTGTGTTTCACCGATGGTACGGGAAACAGCTTCGCTCTGGATAGACCCCTCGGAATCCCATTGGTATTATAACTATGTGTGTATGAGAGGCCGAAATCAGGGTAGGTGTGTATAGTCTTAACCTGAGACTTGCATCGCTAATACTTGCGAAAATCGGTAGACTTTGGTCTTGGTGGTACAGGGCTTTAACCGGTTCTGTGTACACCACTTCTGGGTTTATCAGAGAGTCGTAGTGTATTGGGTGTGATGTCAAGACGGAAGTATCACTCCAGTCATAGTGGAGATGATGTCACGCTGGATACGGTATTAGTGCTCTTAAGTGCTTCGCGGCCATCGGGATATTATGACAAGGTCATGTATATCCGATTATAGAGACTAATTACCAGACATCCGACATGTGCTTCGGACGGGGCAGACACTTATCCAGCCCCAGCCCTATCACGTGACTATCCGATACTGGGCCGATATACACAATACCACGGTATACTACGCTTGATACAGATCTATATATTCCTGTAAGAATATTTCTGGAGAATTGGGTAGGCATGGCGCTTTGCTAGAAGCCAACCTTGTCTTGTAAATCGGTATAAACGTAGTACGAGGTACTTACGTGTTCGGATTATCCGACGACCGTATTTACTGCCAACATATCCGGAGATCTCATGGGTCGTTTCCTGAAGATTCACCGATGATGTATAACTCGCACTTTAATTAATCTGGGATTAATTAGAAGAGAGAGAGAAAATTAATCTGGGATTAATTGCGGAGATATTTTATCTGGGATAAAATATTAATTAAAGAGAGAGAACGATTAATTTGGAATTAATCGATAAAATAATATATTCGATATATTATAAGAAATTGGATTTCGACGCGGAATTAAAATTAGATTTTAATTCGGGCGAACGAATTAATTTAGAATTAATTCGTTAGCGACGTGAATAGTGAATTCGCTAGGCGTAATCATTTAATTTCGACGCGACGGAAAATTCGTTAATTTGGAATTAGCGAACCCGAGCCCGAGATTGATTGCGAGCGCATTCGCATTTCAAATTCGAGCGCGGCACGCAAGTCATATCAAGCGTCAAATCACTGGTCGCATCAATTGTCAAATCACTTGTCACTTTGAGTGATGTGACATGACAAGTTGTCACTTTAATAAAGTGACTTGATGTAAAAGTAGAAGTGATGGGTAAAAGGTGAAAAGCATTATTTGCTTTTTGTTTTTTGACTTTTTGGAATATGAAAAGGTTTGGTATATATGTGTTATTTATTTTTGGAAAATAAATGAATAATATATATTACATTTTTTCTTTTCCCTCCTTTAATAGATTCGGTCCTCTCTCTCTCCTCATTCACGATCTCTCATCTCCCTCTCTTTTCTTCTTCCTCTTCTCACGGCTTCAAGCCGATTTCTTGACAAAAAGTTTCTGGTTTTGACCGAAATTTTGAGAAGCAAATGAAGAAGAGTAGTGCTAGCACACATATGGGTTATGTTATGGTGATAGGGAAACGAATTTGTGAACATGGAAAAGCTTGAAGCTTGGAGCTTCAATGGTGACATCCATGGCCGAATGAACAAGGAGGAAAACAGCCCCCACCGTGCACTCCACTGCAGTTCCAGAAGCCATTGCCGAGCTTCACAGGAGGCAAAAACGCAACTTGTTCTTCATTTCATCAAAAACCCATCAATGTGAGTATGTATTCCGCCTTACTCCTTTGTGTATTCATCTCGTTTTTATGCATGTTTGTGATCCTTGGGACTTGATTGAAACTCTTCAATTACTTCCAAAATTAAATCAAGGGTTTCCAAAACCCATAATATAGAAATTACAATCTTAGCCTTATTAAATTATATCATATATATAATTCAATATTTTATATTTAATAATTATCATATAATTATTAATATCATACATTAACTTTTAATGTATAGTTTCAAGTGTGACATAATTAATATTATTAATCATATTAATAATATTTATTCTTTTGTGAATATATAATTAGACTATCCAATTATATTAAATCCGCTATAGTAAATCGAGCTAGCACGGGGACCAAATGGACCTACGGTTCCGAGCACCAATAATCTCAAAATATTAATTAAGCTCTTAATTAGATATTCTGAATTATTAAATCCAGGTTATTCCACTAAAAACCCGAAGTTGCACTCTTGTTGCCGCAGATGAAATATTAAGTCGAACTAAGTCGTTGTCCATCGATGTAGTCATTACATACGAATTGATCCTTCACGAGTATCTTGTAATTATATCCGGGTCATAATGTCCATTATACCCCTCTAATTATTTTTACCTTAAGTACCATTGATTCTCTAATGAACGATTTAATCATAACTATTATGAATATTAATCTTTCTGTTCGTAATAGAAAGACATGAGCGCTCAAATCGTTCAAGTACTGAATCAACCCTTATGAAAGATACTCATCTACTTCTCGCAAGAAAGAGTGAACTCCATGTCTATGTAAAATGTTCCAAGCTACAAAACAAACTGTGCCCCCAAAGTACGTAGCTATTGGTCGGGACTGCTACACCAATCTCACCTTTGTAAATCAAAGGACACAGCCTGCCATGTAGGAGTTCGTAGTACATTCAGGATTAAGATCAATCCATATATGACCATCAAGTAGATTGAAATGACTTTCTTTGCTTAACAGATATTATAAGAATGTCATTTCTATCTGGGTCCAGTCCTATATGATCACATTATACAATGTGCCTCCATTCTCATGTCTTTACATGGACGATCCAGATTAAGATCGCCATACAAATATAAAATGGACCACAGCTATAGATAAACCACAAACAAAGTACCCGGTTTGTTTGCTCTCTATGGACTATTTAAGATTACTAACTTCAGACTTAAAGCCTCTGGTGTATGACACTCATACACTAAGTCTGAAGGTACATAAGTAATCTACGGTATTTACGAAGATATATAATATGCGAAAAACAAACAATTTGATAAATGAATAATGCATCGTTTTATTTCAAAACATATTAAACCGTTTACATCACATGTAGCTCTAGAGCATACATCCCAACAATCTCCCACTTGTACTAGAGCAAATGGGACATGTCATGTAATCCTAGACCATCTAGGTGATCTTCAAAAACTTTAGCCGGCAAGGTCTTTGTAAACGGATCAGCAAGGTTCTCTGCGGATGCAATCTTTGTGATGGTAACGTCTCCTCTCTGCACTATCTCCCTGATGAGATGATATTTCCTCTTTATATGCTTTCCCCTCTTGTGGCTTCTTGGTTCCTTGGAGTTTGCCACCGCACCACTATTATCGCAATAGAGTGTGAGTGGTTTATCCATATCTGGAACAACTTCCAGATCTCCCAAGAATTTACGGAGACAGACTGTTTCCTTAGCCGCTTCACAAGCTGCTAAATATTCAGCCTCCATGGTGGAGTCAGCAATACAAGATTGCTTTATATTCCTCCATACAATAGCCCCACAACCTAGGGTGAACACTGATCTAGATGTAGATTTCCTGTAATCAACATCTCTCTGAAAATCAGAGTCTGTATTGCAGACAACAGAATCTGACGACTGCTGTTCTAGGCTCGCGACCAAGTTAGGAAGTACGAAATAACATGGAGTCGCCACCCGGTGTGAACCGGGACAAAGATTTAAGGCCGCACTCACCCCTCGCAAGGGAAGACCTCAAACCGTTGGGTTCGGAATGGTCCCTTACTTATGTAACTAGTGATGATATAATTTGTGCAATAAACTAACCGAATCTATTCAACTTTCATGCTCAAGGGTACTTAGATCTAACATGCTTTCATCCAAATAATTCCACGCAATGTAACACAACAAGCATATTGAACCATTAAATCAACATGTATAAATCATTACCCAAACGCATCATAAACTAAAAAACATGCATAATGAATAACCTAAACATGCTTTAACAAATAAATAACAAAATAAATTAAACCATGCTTTAAATAATAAACAAATAACCTAAAGACTATAACATGCTCAAATACAAGTTAGGATTAGACGAGATACGTGTATCTTAAGTGGTACGTGGCATTGTATCCCGAGTGCAGACCATACTACCGTCCATTCGGAATCGGCTATGGAATTTACGTCCGAGTTTCCATCCGATATACCACAAAAGGGAACACATATCCCGCTCATCCAACAATCACATCATGTTTCAAACGACTCTCATGCAATTATATATCAAAACAAATAAAACAAAAAAAGAAGATAAGTAAAAAGGGTGCCCTCAGGTCTAACCTCTTTTGTCGTCTAAGAAAGGGCGTTACACGTCCGTTGGAAGAGAGATTGATCCGATGCTTTTCCGATTTGTCTACTCAATGTTTTCCTCGTTGTTTTGATGCTTGGGATGCTGTTTTAAGTCCGTTTCGCTGCTGTTTCGCTGCTCCGTTTCAGGTCACTGTTTTGGTCGATTTGTGGACTGTTCTGGATGATTTTGGTGGCTTAGGGAGGTGCGTTTGTAAGGATTTTTTAGGGAAACTTTTTGGAGGTTTTTAGGATGGTTTCTAGATAATTTTAGGACTGTTTTGGGGGCTAAATTCGCAACAAATACTGACCAGAACAGGGGACGAAACTGTGCAGTTCAAGGTGCAGTGAGGGGTGTTTCGGGACTGTTTTGGGCGCTGAATTGGAGCTGTGAATGGGGGGTCTTTTGTGCGACTTTGGGGCTGTATTTGAGGCTTATTTTAAGGTGTTTTAGGGCTGTGAATGGTGGCTGGAACTCGGCAATGGAGGGTTGTGAAAAGGGCTTGGGCGTGAGTGGTATTGGTGAAGAAGAGAAGATGCGGCAATTGGAGGGTTTGTTGGCTTGGTGTTGCGGCAATGGAGGCTATTGGAAGGGTTTTGGGCGTGCAAGGAGGCTTCACAAAGTGCTTGGACGTGCTTGAGAGAAGGATGTGTGCTAGGGTTGTGAATGGGGGTGAAGGCCTCTTTTTATAGGCAAAGGGAGAGGACTTTCCTAATTTGAATATGAGAGAATCTCCTAATTGGTTTCTAATAAGGAATAGATCTCCTCATTGGGATTTGGGATTGGATTTGATTTGGTAAGGATTTGATTTGATTTCTTTTAATTAGGTAAGGATTTTACAAGATTTAAACATGTGATAAATATGCATATACCTAAATAGAAGCACAATGGGCGTGAATTACATCCTATGGGCATGGGTTTGGTTTGACTTGGTTTGACTTGGGTATTTTGGGTTTGGTTTGGGTTTGGTTTGGGTTTTGGGCCTAAGATAAGCTTTGAAACGGAAGTCCAACAAGCAACCGAAGCTCAAACAACGAGATTAAATCCATCAAAATTCTATTTTCCAACTTTACCCTTCCAACGTCGGTTTCCCGCGGCTTTCATGACTAAAGAAGTAGTTGCCTCCATACGAGACTCATCATTGGGCTAATGTGTAAAAATGCAATGCCTACAGTCGCCCCCACTTTTATGGGACTTGTGCAGTGTGTGACAATGACAATCCTATCAAAGTACATGCAATGCATTTTCACTTACCTGGCTCGCCAACTGCCATCTGGTCTGCCTGCTGCTTCGAACTGAGTTGATTGTGTGATGGGCACCTCGGCCCTGGGACGCATCCCGAAACTGCTAATGACAATAGGGCACCTCGACCCTCGAACTGATGATGTGGTTACGCATCTCGACCCTGGGCACGCATCTCAGCCCGAAACTACAACCGACAACGGGGGCACGCATCTCGGCCCTGGGTACGCATCTCGACCCAATACCGCTGACAAGAGGGACTTCGCCCTGAATATGATGTAGTGGGTACGCATCTCGACCCTGGGCACGCATCTCGGCCCGGAACTACAATCGATAACGGGGGCACGCATCTCGGCCCTGGGTACGCGTCTCGACCCAATACCGCTGACAAGAGGGACCTCGCCCTGAAAATGATGTAGTGGGTATGCATCTCGACCCTGGGCACGCATCTCGGCCCGGAACTACAATCGACAACGGGGGCACGCATCTCGGCCCTGGGTACGCGTCTCGACCCAATACCGCTGACAAGAGGGACCTCGCCCTGAAAATGATGTAGTGGGTACGCATCTCGACCTTGGGCACGCATCTCGGCCCGGAACTACAATCGACAACGGGGGCACGCATCTCGGCCCTGGGTACGCGTCTCGACCCAATACCGCTGACAAGAGGGACCTCGCCCTGAAAAATGATACCAATGTGGGCCTCGCCCCCAATCTGATACGGTTGTGGGCCTCGCCCCTCAAACTGATACTGACGTTTATATTTTCATCTATTGTATTGCTTCTCCTCGAGATAGCCTTGGTAGCTAAACACATTTTCGTCCTCAACGAATGCTTCATGTCAAAACCCGAGAACCTTCGAAGTACTTGATATACTCGAACCCGATCATCTGAACAGGTGATCTAAACTAGACTCCTAGTGAGTGTGTGCAAAGGCTCTTTTGCAGATTATTCCTAAAGTAAGCCAACTTGATGATTTCGCTTCGGAGAATCGGACCGATGGGTCTAACCAACCTGGATATCTAGGTCATACTCTGTGATCACTTCGGCATACTCAACATGATATGGTCTTCTTTTATTGCATCATCTCTGTCTTTTCATTATTTTCCTTCATTTTTCTTTTTCTTTTCTTTTCCTTTTTTTTTCTTTTCTCTTTTTTTTTTCTGACTCACCTACCCTTTAAGGTAGCATTTCTCCTCATGGTGGTCCTAATACTCGCCCATGGGTAGCTTCACGCTTATCGGTTATAGGCGGTTTATTTCTTTTTCTTTCATTACAGAGGCTTTTCTTTCTTTATTTCCAACCATATCATGTATCGTAGCAAAGGCAAATCAGTGTGGACATTCAGGCAAACGGTCATTCACCGATCCACCATCTCTTTAACTAGTCATCTCATCAACCGCTCAGGCTTCCACTGTGGAGATACCTTTTATCCAGTGCTTCATGAGTTTAGTCAAGATCAATCCATTCAGAATACCGGATAAGAGCACGTCTCGCACTTCTCGTTTCTAAGGCTTCTCCCTTACAGCACACAATGTCATCACTGGACATATGTCTAACTACCAAAGATTTCTCTCTCTCTCTTTTCTTTCCTTTCTCTTTTTTTTTTTTTTTTAACTCACTCACTCCAAGGACCTCTTCCTCTCTACTACTAACCATGTGGGATTCGCCCCCGGGATCCAGACCCAAAATTCAAACTCAAAATGGGCCTCGACCCTCAGATTACCATCTGAATCTTAACACCGACGTGGACCTCAGTCCTAGGATTTCTACCCAAATTCAATATAGTGCTTTCGCTGTTTCTGATTGGCTTGTCTTTACCGCTTTCTATTTTCTTCTTCGATATCTGTGAATATAAAACAAAAACAAAAACACACAAAAAAAGAATGCAATAATGGGTTATATGTGTGCATGCATGCATGAGTTCTCCTTATCCCGTTGGGTTAGGTCTTCTGAGGGTGACTATTCAGTCTTCTGTCCCTCAGGAAAAATACAACTTCAATCTGTCAACATTGATTGGCTCGGTGAATTCATTCCCTTCCAATTCCGACAGTCTCACTGCTCCATTTCCCATCACCTTCTGAACAATGTATGGTCCTTCCCAATTTGGTCTGAACTTCCCTCTCGGGTCCGTCGTTGACGGCTTCGACTGCTTAAGCACCAGATCACTTTTCTTGATCTTGGTAGGACTCACCTTCTTATTAAATGCTCGGGCCAACCTCTTCTGATATATCTGCATGTGATGCAAGGACTTCATCATCTTCTCATCCATTAATGCTAACTGCTCAAACCTCTGCGAGGTCCATTCTCGTTCAGGCAGCTCTGCTTCTGCTAATACCCGCATGGACTGTATCTCAACTTCCACCGACAGTACCGCTTCCATTCCATAGACTAAAGAGTAAGGCGTAGCTCCGGTCGCCGTCCTCACAGATGTTCTGTACCCCCACAGGGCATACGGTAGCTTATCAGCCCAATCTTTTTAATTCTCTGTCATCTTCGCCAGAATCGTCTTTATCGTCTTGTTGGCTGCCTCAACTGCCCCATTAGCCTGTGGCCTGTATGGTGAAGACTTATGGTGACCTATCCTATACCTCTGTAACATCGCCTTGGTCTCTCCCTGAAACTGGACCCCATTGTCCGTAACCACGTGATGCGGCATACCATATCGGCATATGAGGTTCCGGGCTATGAACTTAGCCATCTGTTTTGCTGTAACATTGCGGAACGACTCGGCTTCTACCCATTTAGAGAAGTAGTCCACTGCCACCACTATAAAGCGATGTCCGTTCGCGCGACGCATTCGGCCGAATTTCTCCGATCATATCTATTCCCCATCCTGAGAAAGGCCAAGGTTCTGACAACCCGTGCAACTCTGTGTGCGGAAAATGATTCAAATTTCCGTGCGCTTGACAGTCATGGCAGTGCTTTACCAGCTTCGCGCAGTCAGCCTCCATGGTTGACCAGTAAAAGCCTTGTCTCATAATTTTGCGGGACAAGTTCAAACCGTTCATATGTGGCCCACATATACCAGCGTGCACTTCTTCCATTATCTTCTGAGCTTCTTCCTCTCTCAGACATTTCAGCTGAATACCATTGGCCTGCCTCTTGTAGAGTTCTCCCTTCAGACTCACATACTGAGAGGCCAACTTCTGAACGGCGATCCTGTCTTTTCTGCTAGCTTCCTCTGGGAATTCCCCATGTTCCACATACCTCTGAATATCATGATACCAAGGTTTTCCATCATCAACCTCTGCTATCGATATTCTCTCTCTCTATCTCATATATGGGTTTACTCGCCGTCGTCAACACAAGTGGTCTCATTACCAATTTCTCTGGATTCTCCCAAGTTGCGGCTAGTGTGGCCAATGCATCTGCCATCTGATTTTCTTCCCGCGGAAAGTGCTGAAACTTGCAGTTAGAGATAGCCTGCGTTAGGTTTCTGAGGTGGGATAAGTACGGCTTCAACTGTTCCTCCTTTAATTCCCATTCTCCTCGCATCTGTCGGATCACCAACATCGAGTCTCCATAAACCTCTACGTTCGTAGCTCTCAAGGCTATCAATGCAGTCAATCCGAATGCACACGCTTCATATTCAGCCATGTTGTTAGTCACTCCGAATTTCAACCGCTTGGCCATCGGCAAAGTTTCTCCCTCAGGGGTGACTATTACAATCCCGATCCCGGCTCCTTTGCAGTTCACTGCTCCGTCAAAATACATCTTCCATCCTAGGACTGCTATGGCTTGGATTTCTTCGTCGGGGAACTCAAACTTGTACTGATCCCCTTCAACAGGTTGTAAGGCCAGGAATTCTGCCACGGCTCGCCCTTTGATTACCTTTGAAGTGAGGTACTCGATGTCGAATTCAGTCAACAGTACTAACCATCTACCCAGCTTTCCAACTAGTGAAGGTACCGAATGTAGGTACTTCAAAGGATTCTCTTTGCGACCACTTGGATCTTGTAAGACTGGAAATAGTGGCGTAATTTTCTGGACGCCATACTACTGCCAGACAAATCTTCTCCACTTCTTGATAGCGAGCTTCGTAGGAAGCACTTTTTACTGAGGTAGTAGATGGCGTGCTCTACTCATGTCTCATCGGCTTGTACCATCATCGTCCCCAGCGCTTCGGGCCCAATAGCCAAATAAAGCACCAAAGGTCTACCCTGTCTCGGAGGTCTCAGAACGGGAGGTTTCACCAAATATTCCCTTATTCTGTCAAATGCCTCCTGACACTGCTCGTTCCACTTTACTGGCTGGTCTTTTCTCAACAGCTTGAAGATAGGCTCACACACTGACGTCAATTTTGCAATGAACCGACTGATATACTGGATTTTCCCAAGGAATGCTCTGACTTTTTTTTTCCTAACCCAACGGGTATCCATGATGGCTTTTAAGACACAAGGGTCAACATGATGCATGTATGCATGAGATGTATGCAATGCATGGAATATATAAGTTGGCCCATTATCATTTTAAAGTATTTAATCACACCATCGCGCGGTGCAAACTCGTCCCAGATGAAAAGGCCCAACAGGTTTACACTTTACAATGATATGGCTAAATGATTTCAAATGATAAGAGGCCCATTCACAAAGTGGCCCACCGGTATTTTAGAAGCTTTTGGCCCAACTGTCAAAGGACACAAAACTTGCCCCAGTTTAAATGGCCTGACAAGTTTTATCTTTTGACAAAAGGTCCAACTGGATCCAAATGACGGCAGCCCAACACACAAACATAAAATAAATAACTACTGGTTCTTTATGGCTAAATTCCACAAGTGGGTTCACGGGGCGCGGACAAAGGCTCTCGCTGATGAAGGTTTGCCCACAACTAGGACTCCCCACTCAAGGGTTCAAACGACCAAGTGAGCGCACCTTTTTTATACCTTGCGGTACGTGCCAACGAGTTACGGTGTGTGACTAACTGTCGAATGAATTTCCCGTTGTAGATTCCCCAGAGGGAGGGTGGAGCGAGGCTCACTTAAGTACCCAAGCCCCTTAGGCTCTTATCGCTTGGTGTCAGGAATAAACAACGAGTCCTTCAAACTAGTATGTCACAACGAGCTACAAGTAATGGTTATCTAGGTGCCTTCACAGCTTTTCCCCGAAGGGTAGTGAATGAAGAAAGACATCCAACCATCACCTAGCTTCGACAAAACCTTTGATTAACCCCCTCAACCCACTATAGAAACGGTCAACTAATGCACAAATTATACATCACAAGACATGATTTCGAGGCCAATTCTCTAGATCCCCAGTGGAGTCGCCAGACTGTAGACAACATAATCTGACGACTGCTGTTCTAGGCTCGCGGCCTAGTTAGGAAGTACGAAATAACATGGAGTCGCCACCCGGTGTGAACCGGGACAAAGATTTAAGGCCGCACTCACCCTCGCAAGGGAAGACCTCAAACCATTGGGTTCGGAATGGTCCCTTACTTATGTCACTTGTGATGATATAATTTGTGCAATAAACTAACTGAATCTATTCAAATTTCATGCTCAAGGGTACTTAGATCTAACATGCTTTCATCCAAATAATTCCACGCAATGTAACACAACAAGCATATTGAACCATTAAATCAACATGTATAGATCATTACCCAAACGCATCATAACTAAGAACATGCATAATGAACAACCTAAACATGCTTTAACAAATAAATAACAAACTAAATTAAACCATGCTTTAAATAATAAACAAATAACCTAAAGAATATAACATGCTCAAATACAAGTTAGGATGAGACGAGATACGTGTATCTAAGTGGTACGTGGCATTGTATCCCGAGTCAGACCATACTACCGTCCATTCAGAATCGGCTATGGAATTTACGTCCGAGTTTCCATCCGATATACCACAAAAGGGAACACATATCCCGCTCATCCAACAATCACATCATGTTTCAAACGACTCTCATGCAATTATATATCAAAACAAATAAAACAAAAATAAAGAAGATAAGTAAAAAGGGTGCCCTCAGTTCTAACCTCTTTTGTCGTCTAAGAAAGGGCGTTACACGTCCGTTGGAAGAGAGATTGATCCGATGCTTTTCCGATTTGTCTACTCAATGTTTTCCCTCGTTGTTTTGATGCTTGGGCTGCTGTTTTAAGTCCGTTTCGCTGCTGTTTCGCTGCTCCGTTTCAGGTCACTGTTTTGGTCGATTTGTGGACTGTTCTGGATGATTTTGGTGGCTTAGGGAGGTGCGTTTGTAAGGATTTTTTAGGGAAACTTTTTGGAGGTTTTTAGGATGGTTTCTAGATAATTTTAGGACTGTTTTGGGGGCTAAATTCGCAACAAATACTGACCAGAGCAGGGGACGAAACTGTGCAGTTCAAGGTGCAGTGAGGGGTGTTTCGGGACTGTTTTGGGCGCTGAATTGGAGCTGTGAATGGGGGGTCTTTTGTGCGACTTTGGGGCTGTATTTGAGGCTTATTTTAAGGTGTTTTAGGGCTGCGAATGGTGGCTGGAACTCGGCAATGGAGGGTGTGAAAAGGGCTTGGGCGTGAGGGTATTGGTGAAGAAGAGAAGATGCGGCAATTGGAGGGTTTGTTGGCTTGGTGTTGCGGCAATGGAGGCTATTGGAAGGGTTTTGGGCGTGCAAGGAGGCTTCACATAGTGCTTGGACGTGCTTGAGAGAAGGATGTGTGCTAGGGTTGTGAATGGGGGTGAAGGCCTCTTTTTTATAGGCAAAGGGAGAGGACTTTCCTAATTTGAATATGAGAGAATCTCCTAATTGGTTTCTAATAAGGAATAGATCTCCTCATTGGGATTTGGGATTGGATTTGATTTGGTAAGGATTTGATTTGATTTCTTTTAATTAGGTAAGGATTTTACAAGATTTAAACATGTGATAAATATGCGTATACCTAAATAGAAGCACAAGGGGCGTGAATTACATCCTATGGGCATGGGTTGGTTTTGACTTGGGTATTTTGGGTTTGGTTTGGGTTTGGTTTGGGTTTTGGCCTAAGATAAGCTTTGAAACGGAAGTCCAACAAGCAACCGAAGCTCAAACAACGAGATTAAATCCATCAAAATTCTATTTTCCAACTTTACCCTTCCAACGTCGGTTTCCCGCGGCTTTCATGACTAAAGAAGTAGTTGCCTCCATACGAGACTCATCATTGGGCTAATGTGTAAAAATGCAATGCCTACAGTCGCCCCCACTTTTATGGGACTTGTGCAGTGTGTGACAATGACAATCCTATCAAAGTACATGCAATGCATTTTCACTTACCTGGCTCGCCAGCTGCCATCTGGTCTGCCTGCTGCTTCGAACTGAGTTGATTGTGTGATGGGCACCTCGGCCCTGGGACGCATCCCGAAACTGCTAATGACAATAGGGCACCTCGACCCTCGAACTGATGATATGGGTACGCATCTCGACCCTGGGCACGCATCTCGAAATTGAAATGACTTTCTTTGCTTAACGGATATTATAAGAATGTCATTTCTGTCTGGGTCCAGTCCTATATGATCGCATTATACAATGTGCCTCCATTCTCATGTCTTTACATGGACGATCCGTATTAAGATCGCCATACAAATATAAAATGGACCACAGCTATAGATAAACCACAAACAAAGTACCCGTTTTGTTTACTCTCTATGGACTATTTAAGATTACTAACTTCAGACTTAAATCCTCTGGTGTATGACACTCATACACTAAGTCTGAAGGTACATAAGTAATCTACGGTATTTACGAAGATATATAATATGCGAAAAAAAAACAATTTGATAAATGAATAATGCATCGTTTTATTTCAAAACATATTAAACCGTTTACATCACATGTAGCACTAGAGCATACATCCCAACAATCTCCCACTTGTACTAGAGCAAATGGGACATGTCACGTAATCCAAGACCATCTAGGTGATCTTCAAAAACTTTAGCCGGCAAGGTCTTTGTAAACGGATCAGCAAGGTTCTCTGCGGATGCAATCTTTGTGATGGTAACGTTTCCTCTCTGCACTATCTCCCTGATGAGATGATATTTCCTCTTATATGCTTTCCCCTCTTGTGGCTTCTTGGTTCCTTGGAGTTTGCCACCGCACCACTATTATCGCAATAGAGTGTGAGTGGTTTATCCATATCTGGAACAACTTCCAGATCTCCCAAGAATTTACGGAGACAGACTGTTTCCTTAGCCGCTTCACAAGCTGCTACATATTCAGCCTCCATGGTGGAGTCAGCAATACAAGATTGCTTTATACTCCTCCATACAATAGCCCCACCACCTAGGGTGAACAATGATCTAGATGTAGATTTCCTGTAATCAACATCTCTCTGAAAATCAGAGTCTATATATCCCCTAAGGATCATATCCTCACCGGAATATACAAGCATATAATCTCTCGTTCTCTTAAGATACTTGAGAATGTGTTTCACAGCCACCCAATGATCCAATCCTGGGTTTGACTAAAACATACTGACTACTCCCACAGCAAAACAGATGTCTGGTCTCGTGCATAACATGGCATACATAAGACTACCAACTGCTAAGGCGTATGGGATATGTCTCATTTCCTCAACATCTTGAGGTGTCTTAGGAGACTGTTCCTTCGAAAAATGAATTCCATGCCGATAAGGTATATTGCCTTTCTTAGAATTCTGCATCCCAAATCTCACAAGGATCTTGTCGATATAGGACGCTTGAGACATAGCTAACAGTCGTTTCTTGCGATCCCGAAGTATCTAGATCCCAAGAACATAACTGGCCTCTCCCAAATCTTTCATTTGGAATTGGTCAGCTACCCAGTTTTTCACATCTGATAATATCCTTACATCATTCCCAATGAGTAAAATATCATCAACGTATAAAACAAGAAAAACCACATTCACGTCAATGACGCGCTTGTATACACAAGGCTCATCAACATTCTGTTCAAAATTATAAGACTTGATTGTTGATTCAAATCTTATATTCCAATATCGAGATGCTTGCTTAGTCCATAAATGGACCTTTGCAGTTTGCAAACCTTTTGCTATTGACCTTGGGCGATGAACCCTTATGGTTGTATCATATAGAAACTTTCATCAAGATTGCCATTCAAGAATGCAGTCTTGACATCCATTTGCCAAATTTCATAGTCATAATATGCGGTAATGGATAGAAGAGTGTGGATGGATTTGAGTATAGCTACTGTCAAAAAAGTTTCCTCATAGTCAACTCCCTCTTTGGGGTATAACCCTTGGCCACTAGTCTAGCCTTGAAGGTCTGTACCTTCCCATCTGATCCCCTATTCCTCTTGTAAATCCACTTGCAACCTACGAGTTTTACCCCATCAGGTTGGTCTACGAGTCCCAGACCGAGTTGGAGTACATGGACTCCATCTCCAGGTTCATGGCTTTGAGTCATTCCTCTTTGTCAGAATCATCCATTGCACTACTATAGGTCAATGGATCATCTATGCCATCGCTGGAGGTGACAACTTGTGCCTCTCCAACCCCTAGGTAGCGATCAGGTTGTCGTACAACCCTCACACTGTGTCTAGATGGTAGATCATTCTGACTGGGTAGCATCTGACTATCAGATGTTGAAGGTGCTATGTATTTGTCAACTTTCGTTGATGATGGCATGCTGGTCGAACCAGTAAGTAACTCCTCAGGTAATATTTACTATGAGGCTTGAACTCCCTCATATAGTCCTCCTCTAGAAACGTAGCATTTGTCGATACAAATACTTTGTTATCATCAGGACTATAGAAGAATCCACCCCTAGTCTCCTTAGGGTAGCCTACAAATAGGAACACCTGAGAACGTGGCTCCAACTTTGTAGTCTTTCTCTTCAACACATGTGCTGGACACCCCCGTATGCGGAAATGTAGTAAACTAGTTTTACGACCATTCCACAACTCTAAGGGAGTCTTAGGAACAGACTTAGATGGAACTACATTAAGGATATGCATTGCGGTTTGCAGTGCATATCCCAATAATGAACTAGGTAGTGAGCTATAACTAAACATAGATCTCATCATGTCTAGTAGGTTCGATTTCTCCTTTCTGCAACACCATTTATTGTGGTGTTCCAGGAGCTGTGAGCTGGGATACTATTGTTGGATAAGATGACCCATAGCGTCACTATTTGCACAGATCATTGTGTTGTTGTAGCAAATTAACTATGTGACAAGGAAATTGCACTCTCATCATTTGTGATTAAATCACCATAGATATATAAATGAAGAGAGGTCCATATGATTAGTTCCTGGATTGAGATAATATGAGACAGTATCAGTCCACGAAGGATTAATCATTAAATATCCCTAGCCGGAGTATTATCGAGACAGGACATCAATAATGCGGAATAGGGTAGTATTGCACTTGTGCGCGTTGTGAGGGCACAACGGCATAGTTTTCATATATATAAGTATTGGATACTTATGCAAGTGCGATAGGAGGTCGTGTTTCACCGATGGTACGGGAAACAGCTTCGCTCTGGATAGACCCCTCGGAATCCCATTGGTATTATGACTATGTGTCTATGGGAGGCCGAAATCAAGGTAGGTGTGTATAGTCTTAACCTGAGACTTACATCGCTAATACTTACGATAATCGATAGACTTTGGTCTTGGTGGTACAGGGCTTTAACCGGTTCTGCGTACTCCACTTCTGGGTTTATCAGAGAGTCGTAGTGTATTGGGTGTAATGTCAAGACGGAAGTATCACTTCAGTCATATTGGAGATGATGTCACGCAGGATACGGTACTAGTGCTCTTAAGTGTTGCGCAACCATCGGGATGTTATGACTAGGTCATGCATATCCGATTATAGAGACTAGTTACCAGACATCCGACATGTGCTTCGGACGGGGTAGACACTTATCCAGCCCCAGCCCTAGCACGTGACTATCCGATACTGGGCCGATATGCACAATACTACGGTATACTACGCTTGATACAGATCTATATATTCCTGTAAGATATTTCTGGAGAATTGGGTAGGCATGGCGCTTTGCTAGAAGCCAACCTTGTCTTGTAAATCGGTATAAACGTAGTACGAGGTACTTACGTGTTCGGATAATCCGACGACCGTATTTACTGCCAACATATCCAGAGATCTCATGGGTCGCTTCCTGAAGATTCACCGATGATGTATAACTCGCACTTTAATTAATCTGGGATTAATTAGAAGAGAGAGAAAATTAATCTGGGATTAATTACGGAGATATTTTATCTGGGATAAAATATTAATTAAAGAGAGAGAGAACGATTAATTTGGAATTAATCGATAAAATAATATACTCGATATATTATAAGAAATTGGATTTCGACGCGGAATTAAAATTAGATTTTAATTCGGGCGAAAGAATTAATTTAGAATTAATTCGTTAGCGACGTGAATAGTGATTTCGTTAGGCGTAATCATTTAATTACGACGCGACGGAAAATTCGTTAATTTGGAATTAGCGAACCCGAGCCCGAGAGTGATTGCGAGCGCATTCGCATTTCGAATTCGAGCGTCAAATCGTTAGTCACATCATGCGTCAAATCAATTGTCACTTTGAGTGATGTGACTTGACAACATGTCACTTTATTAAAGTGATGTGATGTGACTTAAAGTAAAAAGTAGAAATGATGAAAAACATTAATAGACTTTTGCTTTTTAACTTTTGACATATATGAAAAATGATTTATATATTTGTTTTTGTTTTTGGAAAATAAAAATAAATATATAAACCAAAAATCATTTTCTCTCTCTCACTCACCACTCACGGTCCTCTCCTTTTCCCTCTCTTTTCATCTTCCTCTCATTCACGGCTTCAAGCCGATTTTCTTCTCTAAATCTTTTGGTTAGACCGAAATTTTGAGAAGCAAATTGAAGATGAGTAGTGCTAGCACACACATTGGTTATATTATGGTGATAGGGAAACGAATTTGTGAGCTTGGAAAGCTTGAAGCTTGAAGCTTCCATGGTGTTCATCAATGGCCGAACATGGAGGAGGCAAACCAGTCACCAACCGAGCAGCCCACTACATGAGGAAGTTATTGTCGAGCTTATGGAGGGATCTTGAAGGCTTGTATTCTTCATTTCATCAAAACCCATCAATGTGAGTATGAATTCCGCCTTACTCCTTTGTGTATTCAACTCGTTTTTATGCATGTTTGTGATCCTTGGGACTTGATTGAAACTCAACAATGGTATATTGAGCTATTGGTTGCATAAAACGAATTAGGGTTCTTGAGCAAATTTGGGGCTTTTGATTTAAGCATGATTTTGACAAATTGTTTGTTTAAGAATGCTTGTATATGAATAAATTAGAGTTATATGTAATCAATTTGATAAAAAATTAATTGGATTGATTTTCCCCAATTTGCTTAATGTTGGCCAAAACTTTATTTTGGGTAAACTCAATTTGAGCATCAAATGATTAAATTGTTTAGTATAGTATGCTTGAATGAGGTTGAATTGATGTTGTGCATAATCAATTTCATGAAATTTGGTTGGATCCATTTTTCCCCAAATTTTGGGCATGACAAATTTGGGTAAACTTGATTTTGAGCATTTTTAATGAAATTGGATGATTTAGAATGCTTAAATGTTGTTTAATTGATGATTGATTAGATCAATTTGATGAAAAATGTTTGGAACAATTTTTCCCCAATTTGCTTGTGATGGCCGAATTTGGCAAGTGTCCTAATGTCTTGGTTTTTTGTTTTTGTTCATTGGATGACTTAGAATCATTTGGGGATGTTGAATTTATGTTTGATTGGGTTCAATTGGATTGAATTTGATTTGGGCATAATTTCCCTCTTTGGCCGAGACACTTGAAGCATGAAATTGGGTTTGATTTTGATTTAATTATGTTGGACATGATTAATTGATGTTAAGCATGATTAATTGGACAAATTTGATGTTTTGGAAACTTTGATTTGGGATTAATAATGCTATACACTTTAGGTAATTTAATTGGAAAATTTAGAATTTTTGAAATTAAATTATTGGGCTTAAAATTGGATTTGGGCTTTTTAAGTTGTTATTGGGTTTATTGGACTTTGTTGTACAAAGTTGGTTTAGGCCGAAATTGGTTGGATCCAATTAGGCCCAAAACCGCTTCCAAAAGGCCCAAATGCGACTAATGAACCTTTAACGTTTAATTGGGCCTAATGGGCCTAAATTAATTTATGGGCTTATGGGGTAACTCCCGGATTGGACTTTGGTTGCGGGTTTGACCCGAGTTGACCAAAAGTCCACGCCTCAAGAAATTAATTAAAAGCCCATTGGACTTTAATTAAATTAATATTGGATATTAATCGGGCTTTGAGACCCGTAACGATTAAATTTGGAATTTAAGTCGTAAAGGTTTATTTTATAAGTGTAATATTTAATTTGGAATTAAATACTGAATTAGAATTAAATGCGTATTAAATTGGATTTAATTATGTAATTTAATTTAATTCGTAGAAATCGTACTTTGAGTACGTGTTCGCAATACGAGTTTGACTCGAACAAAATCAAATCTTTGTTTGAACATTGGGATCACTAATTATCAAGATTTTAATTGGATTAGATTGATTGATAACATGCTTGTATGAATACATGGTTGTGATGTTTGAATAATGTATATCGGATGGATATTAGCGGGTGGGGCGATTTTAGAAATTGTTGTAATAAATTTGATTTATTAATTGGACCTGCGTGTCCAGCCTTATCTCCTATTTCTTTGTATTCTCTTCTCACCTATTCCCCTCCATGTAAATGAGGTTTCTTTAGAAGTGTAGTGTAACGGGTAGAAGTAAATACATGTGCTAGCTGGAGAGAGAAAGTGAGAGATTTGATCTAGGATCAATGTGTAAAATATTCATCCGCATATCATTATTATTTTATCATATGCGCTTTATTATGTGTTTAGAATGCATGTTTAAGGGTGTATGATTGATGAGACCTTAACAAAGATAATAAATTGGTAACCAATTTGCACGCGAAAAGCCCTCATCAAATATCACGCGTCTTTTCCTTCCATTGAGTGATTCTTACTCAAGATCCGAGATTGGCAGGGGTTGTTGGCCAAAGTCAAGCCCTTGTCCGTCGAAGATGTGTTTTAATCACGAGGCTTTGTTCCATATCGGTGTCGTGTCCAAGTTGTGGTTTGTTGGCCAAAGTCAAGACCACTTCTTGTCCATTGACATTGATTACGAAGCTTCCATGTCAATGGGTCCGCGCTTGACTGGGATCACTAGGTTTGTTGTGCCAAAGCCAAGGCCTAGTTGATTCAGAGGAAAAAGGTTAGGGTATACATTCGATGTATAGGCATATATAAGATATATGTTTGGGACTTGGATGTCCACCTACTGGATCTAGGAGTTGGATGAGATCCAATTGATCTTAGAGATCTACCTAGTTAATTATCATACAATTTGTTGGCCAAAGTCAAGATTGTGTGATATTTAACGGGATCCTAGCCCACTAGGAAACACGGTTTCCCGAGTACTCGACAGAGGGTTAGAGGCTCGCCGAAAAATAGTGGGAGGCAAGAATTGAATTTGCAATACTCGTTCAATTACTCGCCATACGCGCTCATTTAAATTATTTTGTCATTAGATTAAATGTTAGTTGGACTAATATTTAAATTGTTGTTTTTAATAAACAGTTGGACTGTATTATACTTGATTATATATAATTGGATTATATTAATCAATATATTTGAATTAATTAATTTCAGTTTACAGTTGATTTTATAATTGGATTATAGTAATCAATGTAATTGAGGTTAATTAATTTGGATTATATTTGATTATATAGTTGGACTATTATAATCATTATAATATATATAGTACCACTAATCGTTGATTAAATAGTTAGACTATTGTAATCAAGATAAAATTGAAAAGTTGGATATTTAAAATATAATCTGGATTAAAATATTTTAAATGATTTAATTTCAAATTGGGAATAAATAATAGGTTACTTTATTTGATAAAATAACTTATTATACCTTAAGCCCAAAATTAAGCAAAATAAGAGAGCATAAAATCTTTGGAAGATTTATGTGATGATGACTTTAATGCTTAATTTAATATACTTGTCATAAATCTAATATTAGATTTAAGAAGTATTAAAATTGCAATTTATAATTCTTGGAGAATTAATTGACAATTCTGGAGGAGATAAAGTCAAAGTTTGCAATTGGGCATGTAGCACGAGGTGCACATCGTTTCGATATTCCGAAACCCAAGGCTTGGCCAAAGGTTTGTGAAATATTGAAAAGATAATTGACATATCCCAAAGTGACTACCATTTGGATATGGCAGACACGAAGGAATTAAAGAAAGGGCAAGGCTCTTACTTTGAAAATGTTTGTCTTAGTTATGTTCACAGCTAGTATTGAAATTAGATTTTAAATACTTAGTGTGGTACATAAAATATATGTATTGATGTTCAGAATCTGCTTTGAGCAGGATACTGACTTCAAGCTGAGATTGCTCTGCGAATCGGAAACGGGACGAAAGTCGCTGTTTCGACCGTAGATACCTAAGTTTAGGAACTACCCTTCGGGTGTGTACTTGAATTAGGAACTGTTATAATGTAACTAGTTTGACTAGAGACATTATCTCTATATCAGTGTTTAATCTGTTGCGGATAAAACCTTTATATTATAGAACACTAAGTGTTTTATTATATAAAGATGATACTGAGATAAATACATTAGATGTAAATAACAGAATTTATATTTTGAATATAAATAAAATCTCAAACATATAAAATGACAAATAAATAGCTCAAATTGATTTGATCAATAGAGACTTATTTGTGGCATTGTTGTCTAGGACACAATTTAACTAGACTCGTATATCCACACTTTTGAAGAGTGGGTACTAGGACTGATTTGACTATTCAAATAAAGTCTGCGAATCTAGTTTATTAGGTAAAGTACCTAAAATACTATTTACTTGGTAATAGTAAAAGGGCCACCGATCTGTTAGCCCTATTCATGGTGAAGTAAGTGGGCCCATATCTAGCTAGGCTAGATGTGAACATGAATATTTCGTGACCTTAACGGATATGGCATCACGTTATGGTTATGTGTTTCTTTGAAGAACGCAGATCGTAAACTTTTGAAGTTTCGACACGAAGTAAATAAACAGATCGGCTATAGTATTATTCTGCCACGATAAGACCGTAATGGAAAATACTTAAGCAGTAAGTTTCGTACATACATGAAAGAGTATGGTATTCTTTCAGATGAGGACTCCTCTCGGAACACGTCAAAGTGACGGTGTGTCCGAACGGATTAACCGAATCATGTTAGACATGATAAGGCTAATCATGAGTCGTTCTGAGCTACCATTTCCTTCAACGGATAAGTTTTAACAGTGCAATAACTTATTTAGAATAAGGTTCCATATAAATCTGTTTGACAGATGTCATATAGGATATGAACAGGGAAGAAACAAGGTTTCTCATTCCTGATAATTTGGGTATGCCAGGCATAACGTTTGGATGATACCAAACTAAGGACCCAAATTGGATAAGTGCCAATATCGGTTATCCTAAGGGAAACCTTAAGTATAGTACTTGTAAATCTCACATGAGAACAATGTGATTGTTGCTCACCATACGGTTTTTCCTGAGAGGAATACCGATATGCAGTGGTCAGTGGGAGGATAGTGATACTCGATGAAAATCAGAGTAATACTGTTCAAGGCACGAAGTCCTTAATGGAACACAAATAGTTCATCTATGATGAATCTATACCATTAATCTTCGAATACACAAGAACTGAGTAGATCAGATAGAGTTAGAAAATAACCTAGGGTATGGGTTTCTGATCTAACCTCATAAAGATGTCAATCTTATGAAGGTATACCAACCGACTACGTTTTGAGGAAGTGATACAAGGTATCGACTCCCTATTATGGCAAAGTGCCATGAGTCCGGAATGGATTCCATGTTAAACAACTATTTTGGATACTAGTTGTTGTACCACAAGGCATTTCGCCTATGTTACGTTAAACGTCTTCAGGAAGACATACATGGAAGGCAACATACCAACGTACAATGCCGGGCTTTTGACGAAAAGATATCGTTATCAACATTGTGTTAATAACGGTTCAACCTTTTACCTGTTGCCATGGTAAATCCATTTTGAAGATACTTGTTGATAACTGCATATTTCATCTATGAAATGTGTCAGTTGCAGATCAAAATCGCTTTCCTGAAAAGGAAACCTTTTGGAGGATGCTTACAACATCCTGACGATTTTGTATAACCGACAAACAAGGTTTGCGGGTTATTCGATCCATGTTTGGATTGAAACAAGCATAAGGTTCTTGGAACTGACGTTTTGAAATAATCATAATGGTTTATGATTTGACTCAAAACGAAATAATTCTTGTGTATATAAGGAGGTTAGTGGGAGGGGCACTGACAATGAAATTCCCATAAAGCAATCAGTGAAAGCTTGGCTTTCATAAGAAATTCTCCGTAGAATTCTGGGGAGTAACAACCTTTATTCAAGGAATAAAGATCTACAGGGATAGATTTGGAGTTGTTAACACTCTGGAAATTGTACATTTAAAATGTACTTGTATTGGTGTCTCATACGCTTCGAGCATATGGAGTCACAATCGGGTCAATCCAAGTGATAGTCACTGGATTGAAGATTAAGAACATCTGTTAGTATCTGAGAGAACTAAAGATGTTGTCTTAAACTATGGAGATGGAGAACTTGAAGTGATGGGATCACTGCTGCAAGTTTCCAAACAATTAAATAATACGGTACTATAAAGTTTGAATAACGGGACAGTAAGCTGGAAATATTCCGAGCAAGATAACTGTTGCCGAATAAACAACAAATTCGGATTATTGCTGCAGCTGAGGCAGCAATAGAAGCCATTTGGATGATAATAAATCTAATTAGATTAGATATAGTTCTGTTAGCGGCTGAGCTAGGCGTCAGCACAGGCTAAAGAATTAATGGTCTCATCGACGATCCAGATATATACTTCTATATCATCTGATTCGTTCGGATCATACATCGTGGCGATGTGATGATCGTATAAATCGCGTCAGAAGATAATTACGCAAATCCACTGACGAAAACCTTTCCTCAGCAATTTGAGCGAACCGTACATAGTTCGGGTATTGGGCACTTGAGTGACTGGCTATGTGCCAAGTGGGAGATTGTTGGATAAAATGACCCATAGCGTCACTATTTGCACAGATCATTGTGTTGTTGTAGCAAATTAACTATGTGACAAGGAAATTGCACTCTCATCATTTGTGATTAAATCACCATAGATATATAAATGAAGAGAGGTCCATATGATTAGTTCCTGGATTGAGATGATATGAGACAGTATCAGTCCACGAATGATTAATCATTAAATATCCCTAGCCGGAGTATTATCGAGACAGGACATCAATAATGCGGAATAGGCTAGTATTGCACTTGTGCGCGTTGTGAGGGCACAACGACATAGTTCTCATATATATAAGTATTGGATACTTATGCAAGTGCGATAGGAGGTCGTGTTTCACCGATGGTACGGGAAACAGCTTCGCTCTGGATAGACCCCTCGGAATCCCATTGGTATTATGACTATGTGTCTATGGGAGGCCGAAATCAAGGTAGGTGTGTATAGTCTTAACCTGAGACTTACATCGCTAATACTTACGATAATCGATAGACTTTGGTCTTGGTGGTACAGGGCTTTAACCGGTTCTGCGTACTCCACTTCTGGGTTTATCAGAGAGTCGTAGTGTATTGGGTGTAATGTCAAGACGGAAGTATCACTTCAGTCATATTGGAGATGATGTCACGCAGGATACCGTACTAGTGCTCTTAAGTGTTGCGCAACCATCGGGATGTTATGACTAGGTCATGCATATCCGATTATAGAGACTAGTTACCAGACATCCGACATGTGCTTCGGACGGGGTAGACACTTATCCAGCCCCAGCCCTAGCACGTGACTATCCGATACTGGGCCGATATGCACAATACTACGGATATACTACGCTTGATACAGATCTATATATTCCTGTAAGAATATTTCTGGAGAATTGGGTAGGCATGGCGCTTTGCTAGAAGCCAACCTTGTCTTGTAAATCGGTATAAACGTAGTACGAGGTACTTACGTGTTCGGATAATCCGACGACCGTATTTACTGCCAACATATCCGGAGATCTCATGGGTCGCTTCCTGAAAATTCACCGATGATGTATAACTCGCACTTTAATTAATCTGGGATTAATTAGAAGAGAGAGAAAATTAATCTGGGATTAATTGCGGAGATATTGATCTGGGATAAAATATTAATTAAAGAGAGAGAGAACGATTAATTGGAATTAATTGATAAAATAATATATTCGATATATTATAAGAAATTGGATTTCGACGCGGAATTAAAATTAGATTTTAATTCGGGCGAACGAATTAATTTAGAATTAATTCATTAGCGACGTGAATAGTGATTTCGTTATGCGTAATCATTTAATTACAACGCGACGGAAAATTCGTTAATTTGGAATTAGCGTACCCGAGCCCGAGAGTGATTGCGAGCGCATTCGCATTTCGAATTCGAGCGCGGCACGCAAGTCACATCAAGCGTCAAATCGTTAGTCACATCATGCGTCAAATCAATTGTCACTTTGAGTGATGTGACTTGACAACATGTCACTTTATTAAAGTGATGTGATGTGACTTAAAGTAAAAAGTAGAAATGATGAAAATCATTAATAGACTTTTGCTTTTTAACTTTTGACATATATGAAAAATGATTTATATATTTGTTTTTGTTTTTGGAAAATAAAAATAAATATATAAACCAAAAATCATTTTCTCTCTCTCACTCACCACTCACGGTCTTCTCCTTTTCCCTCTCTTTTCATCTTCCTCTCATTCACGGCTTCAAGCCGATTTTCTTCTCTAAATCTTTTGGTTAGACCGAAATTTTGAGAAGCAAATTGAAGATGAGTAGTGCTAGCACACACATTGGTTATATTATGGTGATAGGGAAACGAATTTGTGAGCTTGGAAAGCTTGAAGCTTGAAGCTTCCATGGTGTTCATCAATGGCCGAACATGGAGGAGGCAAACCAGTCACCAACCGAGCAGCCCACTACATGAGGAAGTTATTGCCGAGCTTATGGAGGGAGCTTGAAGGCTTGTATTCTTCATTTCATCAAAACCCATCAATGTGAGTATGAATTCTGCCTTACTCCTTTGTGTATTCAACTCGTTTTTATGCATGTTTGTGATCCTTGGGACTTGATTGAAACTCAACAACTATCACATGCTCAACTAAGAATTCCTTGAAATCTCTATCGAGGTATTCCCCTCCACGATCTGATCGTAGAGTTTTGATTGTCTTACTTAATTGGTTCTCAACCTCAGCACGATACTCCTTGAACTTTTCAAAGGTATCTGATTTGTGATGCATTAGGTAGACATACCATATCTTGAATAATCGTCAATGAATGTGATGAAGTATTCATAACCACCTCGGGCTTTTACATTCATCGGTCCGCAAACGTCCGAATATTTTAGCTCTAGTGGTTGACTGGCTCTTATACCTTTTCCAGTAAAAGGTCTCTTGGTCATTTTTCCTTCTAAACAGGATTCACAAACTGGTAAAGTCCCGAGCTTTAACTGGTTTAAGGCTCCGTTCTTTATCAATCTATTTATCTGGTCAAGGTTGATGTGACCAAGTCTAAGATGCCATAGATATGTGTCATCGTGAGAAATCTTTGGCCGTTTTGTTTTAGGTTTTTGAACCTTAAACATTTCAGTGTTGAGCAGTGACCTATGTGTTAATGGTATTAACACAGACAAGTTATTTTCTGAGTTTCCTGTGCATATAGTTAATCCCTTTCTACCAATAATAACCAATTGCTATTAAAAGAAACTGAATAACCATCATCCAAAAGTCTAGAAACTGAAATCAGATTCCTGCGAAAACCGGGAATGAATAACACATTGTTCAAATTTAAATAACTATTATTAATAAAATTTAAACTGGAAACTCCCACTGCTCTTGCTGAAACGGCATCTCCTGTCCCGACCCTCATGGTGTAATCACCTTCAGCAAGGTCCCTCCATGAATCAAGTAGCTGCAAAGAAGAACAAACATGGTTAGTGGCTCCAGAATCAACAATCCAAGCAGATTTATCATCCTCCACTAATAGAGATTCAATAACGAGTAAATCATATTTACCTGTTTCCTTTTTCTCCTTCATCTCAGCAAGGTATTTAGGATAGTTCCTTTTCCAATGCCCATTCTTGTCGCAGTAGAAATATTTTCCTTTGGGCTTGGCATCCTTGGAGCCTTTCTTGTTCTTCTTTTTCATGGGCTATCCCTTAGCCTTTCCAGTGCTTTTCTTCTTCTTCTTCTTTGTAGATTTAGAAGATTCGGCAACATTTGCCTCTGCACTGGACTTACGACGATCAACAAGCATGGACTCGTAATGGGTGAGCACATTAAGCAGTTGGGTCAAAGTAAAAGACAACTTGTTCATAACATAGTTGCTTTTAAACTGCAGAAAACTCTTCGGAAGAGTTTCCATAATCATGGTCACCTGGCTACGCTCGTCAATACGAGCTACATGGGTTTCAGCAGTGTTGAGATAAGTCATCATCCTTAAGACGTGCTCTCGGACTGATGTCTCATCCTTCATCCTAGCAGTCATCGCTGAGACCATGGCCTCATAGCGTTGATGCTCCGAAGGCTGCCCAAACATGCCCTGCAATGACTCCATCATCTGAGATGCTAGAGCCATAAGTTCATACTTTGCAGCAAGAACCTCATACATCCCTGCTAGTAAGTAGCAGCGGGCTTTCTCATTTGCTGCGACCCATTTCTGGTAGGTATCGCGCATAGCTTGGCCAGCATTTCTGGCCGGCTCGGGAGGACGTGCCTCCGTCAGGATAAACTTTAGGTCTTCACAGACCAGGATAGCGTTCATGTTACTTTTCCACTTTACATAGTTTTCCCCAGTTAATTTATCGTTTGAGAGTATGGAAATAATTGGAGAAACCATGGCTGAAAAATAAAATAAACATGCATTTAACATTCATTTATCGCATATTAAAATCATCAAAGAATTTTGGCATAAAATTAAACATGATGCATGAAACATGAATAATGAATTAGAAAGCTAAGAGAATTACTATGCCAAGGAAACCTATCATCCCACAAGTAAATGCCGCCGTATGGTAGGTCAATTACTCGCATGATAGATCGAGACAATCTCAGTCAATTTATTATATGCGGGAATAACTCTTATTCATATATTAAACAACTACTGTTTTATTTTATCAAGGAATTTCATTAACAGTTAATTATTCCTTTGTGAGTGTAACCCGCCGTTTCGGGATTCTTTGACTTAACGAGTGAAGTGCCACCGTATGGTAGGTCAGTTTACAAGATGCATCTAGAATCCCTATCCTCTCGGAACCCAAACCTGATATTGACCCAAAATGGACACCATCCGTAGGGGGACGAAAACAAAGCCGTCTCGAGGTGCCTTTTGAATCTCACATTTTTTAGACTAACAATGGAGATCGTGGGATATACTGTTGTATATCCCTCTCCCACTCACTATTTAAAAAATAAGGTTTCTATCTAAAATATCTAATATTTTATTTTAACTAGTGTGGATAAACTTATGGCGGCTAAAGCATAATTATTATTTACACTAGTATGTCATAAGTGAGCTAATGAATTTTAACTATTAAAATTGTGTCACTAATATATCATTAGTCTCTACTAACAGTTATACTCCATTAAACTAATTTAATTAGAGTGGTATAAGTGAGCTATTATATTTTAACTCTTAAAATACTAGACACTCTTAAGTCTAAAAATTATGGAATTCTAAAAGGTCAAAATTTTAATTAAACATTTTAATAAATTTTAGTGCGTTATAAAATCCAATGGTACGTGGAATTGTATCCCGAGTGTAGACCATACTACCGTCCATTCGGATTCGGCTATGGAATTTATATCTGGGTTTCCATCCTATATACCAATGGAATTTATTATGCATTAATTAAGCCCAATATATCAGAATTCAAATTTTAAACCATAAATCCAATTAATCCAATTAATTGATTTCTATGCATATCATATTCAAATTTATACATTTTAAATTACATAAAATCATATTTTTATTTGTATAATGATAATGCATCTATGACATGTTATGGCATGTAAAATGCAAGAGTGGGCACCCTAAGTTATATAACATGTTATTCAAACAATTCGAAATAAACATACATATAAGATAAAAAATATTTTGCATTGACCGGGCTCTTATTTTTCCTATACTAATCTAATTAGTACATAAGATTCACCAAGGCATCACTTGGTCTTCAAATCCCGCTCCAAAGTGGTGTTGGCTCTTTTTGCATCTTTGGTGCTCCACATTACAAAAAATGAAATTTTAAATTGAAAAATAAAATTACAACAAATGTAAACAATGGCCTTATGGCCTTACATCCCAAAAACAAAACCAACTACAAAAATAAGAGCCGGAAAAATTTACGACCAATGCAAAATCCATTCATCACATGAAATAACAAAAACATTCATCATATGAATATTACATTGTGCCCACTCATCTAAACATGCATATCATATTTATAACTCATATAAATATATTAAAAACATAAACATTAAATGAAAAAGAAAAGGATTAAGAACACTTTTCAACCTCGCTCTTGATGCCGATTGTAGGAAACGCTTTCCTCGCGCAGCGGAAGCGATTAGGCACACGGATCGACCTTGAAAAATTTTTCTGTCTTCCCTTCCTTAAAGCCGAATGGTGTTAGTGTTCCTAGAACATGCCAAGGATCTAATAAGCATGAAAACATGTTCATAAATTCAAAATAAGTTGCGGAATTACTTGCATTGAATGGATTTGAGCTTTTAAAATTTTGAGAAAAAGATCCAAGATCCAAGATGCTTCATTTTTTGATTCCAAGCTTTGAGTTGAAGATCTCCAAGATCCTTCCCTTGTTGATTCCAACCTTTAAGTGATGAATCCAACTCTTGAAGTAGTTTCCCTATCACCTTAGTTGATTTCTCCAAGTGCTAGCTTTGTTAATTTTGCCACAAAATCAAAGAGAGGGAGACAAGAAGCTCACGCCCATGGTGGCTCCAAGTTCACGCCCATATGCCTTGCATTAGGGTTTTCATTTTGTTCCAAGTGTGTTTTGTGTGAAGCATTCACAAGTGAAGAGAGAGAGAAGAGTTTTAGGTAAAACCAATTTACCCTTTTACCTAAACAAGGTAGTTGGGTAAATGGTTTCACCAAAACCATTCCAAGGTAGTTGGATGGTGGGTGGCTTGGCATAAATGCCAACTACCCTCCCAACTACCACATGTGAAGTGGGCCCCACATTTGAATTCAAAATTCAAATATCTGTACAAACAGTTGCCGCGGCTCGGTTCCGTTTAATCCGATTAAACGAACTTTCGTCGCTAAATAATTAAATCTAATTTAATTAAATAACGATGCCTCGCAAATATATTACGAATGTCGTTTATGAATTAATTCTAAATTAATTTGTTCGTTCGTATTAAAGTCCGACTTTAATTCCGTAATGAAATCCAATTCATATTAATATATCCAATATATTAATTTTAGCCCATACGAATAAATTAAATAGAAAAATCAAATTTAACTATTAATTTATTCTACCGATTAATTCCAAATTAATCGCGTTCTCTCTCTTCCGAACACATTTAATCCCAGATTAAATAATACCTCAATTAATCCCAGATTAATTTTCTCCATCTTAATTAATCCCAGATTAATTATCTCTCTTAATTAATCCCAGATTAATTCTAATTAAATCAACTGTCATCGGTGAATCTTTGGGAAGCGACCCAAGAGATCCTTGGATATGTTGGCAGTAAATACGGTCATCGGATTATCCGAATACGTGCGTACCTCATACCACATGCTTACCGATTTACAAGACATGGTTGGCTTCTAGAAAAGCACCGTGCCTACCCAATTCTCCAGAAATATTCTTACTGGAATATATAATCTATGTCAGGCCTAGTATACGTAGTATTACTTATTGCGATCCAGTATAGAATGTCACGTGCTAGGCCTAGGGCTAAAATTGTGTCTGCCCCGTAAGAAGCACATGTCGGATGTCTGGTAACTAGTCTCTGTAATCGGATATACATGACCTTGTCATAATACCCCGATGACTTCAGCACTTAAGAGTACTAATACCGTATCCTACGTGACATCATCTCCACTATGACTGGAGTGACATCACACCCAATACTCTACGATTCTCAATATACCCAGCATTGGCATACACAGAACCGGTTAAAGCCCTGGACGATCGTAACTAGAGTATATCGATTGTCGCAAGTATTAGCGGTGCAAGTCTCAGGTTAAGACCAAATACACCTACCCTGATATCGGACTTCCATAGACACATAGTCAAACTACCAATGGAATTCCGAGGGGTCTATCCAGAGTGAAGTTGTTTTCCGTACCATCGGTAAAACACAACCTCCTATTACACTTGCGTGAGTATCCTATACCCAAATATATGAGACTATGCCATTACACTTCCATAATACGCACAAGTGTAATACTAGTCTATTCCGCATTATCGATGTCCAGTCTCGACAATACTACGACTAGGATATTTAATGATTAATCCTTCGTGGACTGATACTGTCTCATATCATCTCAATCCAGGAACTAATCATAAGGACCTCCTATCATTTATACATCAAGGTGATCTAATCACAAATGATAAGAGTGCAATCTCCTTGTCACATAGTTATTTTGTACAACAACACCATGATCTGTACAAATAGTGACGCTATAGGTCATAACTGTCCAACAATCTCCCACTTGGCCTATAGCCAGTCACTCGAGTGTCATACACCCGAACTATGTATGGTTTGCTCAAACTGCTGAGGAAAGTCTTTCGTCAGCGGATTTGTATGATTATCGTCTGATGCGATTTATTCGATCATCACATCGCGACGATGTATGATCCGAACGAATCAGATGAATAGACGAAGTATATATCTGGATCGTTGATGAGACCATTAATTCTTTAGCCTGTGCTGACGCCTAGCTCAGCTGCTAACAGAACTATATCTAATCTAATTAGATTTGATATTGACCTAGATGGCTTCTTTTGCTGACTCAGCTGCATCAATAACCAGCATTTGTTGCTTATTCGGTAACAGTATCTTGCTTGGAAGATTTCCAGCTCACTGTTCCGTTATTCAAACTGTATAGTACCGTTAGTATTATCGGTTAGGAAACTTGCAGTAGTGATCCCAGTCATTTCAAGTTCTCCTTCTCCATAGTTTAAGACATCATCCTTAGTTCTCTAAGATACTAGCGGATGTTCTTAATATCAATCCAGTGACTATCACTTGGATTGACCTGTTTGTGACTCCATATGCTCAAAGCGTATAAGACACCAGATCACGTATATTTTTCAATGTACGAGTTCTCAAAGAGTGTTAACAACTTTAAATCTATCCCAGCAGATTTTTATTCCTAGAATAAATGTTGTTCCTCCCAAGAATTCTACAGAGAATTTTCATGAAAGCCAAGCTTTCACCGATTATAATATGGGAATATCATTCCAAGAAATGACATATCATCATTATTTAGGACATCATTGTCAGTGCGCTCCCACTAAACTCCTTATATACACAAGAATCATATGCGTTTTGAATCAAATCATACACCATTATGATTACATCAAAACGATAGTTCCAAGAACCCAATACTTACTTCAATCCATACATGGATCGAATAACCTGCAAACCTTGTTTGCTAGTTTCGGTACGACAAAACCGTCAGGATGTTATAAACATCCTCCAAAGAGGTTTCCGTTTAAGGAAAACGATTTTGATGTTCAGCTGCCATATTTCATGAATGAAAAATGCAGCATCAGCAAGCATTATCCAAATGGATTCAACGTGGCAACAGGTAAAAGATTTCGTTATAATCAACACAATGTTGATAACGATACCTTTCCGCTACAAGCCTAGCTTAGTACATTGGTATGTTGTCTTCCATGTATGTCTTACTTGAAGACATATTTAGTACCAATAGGCACAATGCCTTATGGTACAACAACTACTGTCCAAACATAGTTGTTATACATGGAATCCATTTCAGACTCATGGCACTTTGCCATAATTGGGAGTCGATACCTTGTATCACTTCCTAACACGTAGTCAGTTCGTATTCCTCAATAAGATTGACATCTTTAAGAGGTGAGATCAGAAACCCATACCCCAGGTTGTTTTCTGACTCTCTCCGACCTACACGGTTCTTGTGTATTCGAAGATTACTGGTACAGTTTCATCCTTGATGAACTGTTTGTGTTCCATTAAGGACTTGGTGCCTTGAACAGTATAACTCCGATTTTTCATCGAGTTTTACTATCCTCCCACTTACCACTGCATATCGGTATTCCTCTTAGGAAAAACGCATGGCGAGCAACAATTACATTGTTCTCAAGTGAGATGTATAAGTAATATACTTTGGTTTCCCTATGATAACCTACAATTAGGCACTTATCCGATTTTTGTTCTAGTTTGGTATCATCCAAACATATGCCTAGCATTCCCAAATCATCAGGAGTGAGAAAGCCTAGTTTCTTTCCTGTTCATATCTAATATGAAATCTGTCAAACAGATTTTCATGGAACCTTATTCAAAATAAGTATTGCACTATTAATGTTTATCCCTTTTGAAGGAAAATGGTAGCTCATAGCGACTCATGATTAACCTTATCATGTCCAACAAAATTCGGTTTCTCCGTTCGGACACACTGTCAAATTGACGTGTTCCGGGAGGAGTCCTCATTGAAAGAATACTATACTCTTTCAAGTATATGAGAAACGTATTGCTTAAGTATTTTCATCATGGTCAAACCGTGATGTTTTAATACTTTAATACTTTAGCCTATCTGTTCGTCTATTTCGTGTCGAAACTCTAAAAGTTTCCGATTTGTGTTCTTCAAAAGAAACACAACCATAACGCGATGCCACATCCGTAAAGGTCACGAAATATTCATATCCACCTCTAGCCTAGCTAGACATGGGCCCACTTACGTCACTATGAACAAGGGCTAATAGATCGGTGGCACTTACACTTTTACCAAGTAAAGGTGTTTTAGGCACTTTGCCCAATAAACTAGATTCGTAGACTTCATTTGAATGGAATCAAATCCGTCCTAATATCCACTCTTAAAAGTGTGGATATACGAGTCTTGTTTAATTTGTCCCAGACAGTACTGCCACAAATAAGTCTCATCTGATCAAATCAGTTTGAGCTACTTGTTTGTCATGTTATATGTTTGAGATTTATTTATATTCAAAATATAAATAATGTTATTCACATCTAATGTGTTTATCTCAATATCATCTTTATAAAATAAAACACTTTAGTGTTCTAGAATATAAAGGTATACTCGTAACGAGTTATACACGATATAGAGATAATGTTTCTAGTCAAACTAGTTACATTATAACAGTTTCCTAATTTAAGTACACACCCGAAGGGTAGTTCCTAAACTTAGGTATCTACGATAAAACATCGACTTTCGTCCCGTTTCCGATTCGCAGATTAATCTCAATTGAAGTCAGTATCTTGCTCATAGCAGATTCTGCACATCAATGCATATATTTATGTATCACACTAAGTATTTAAAATCCAATTTTAATACTAGTAGTGAAGATATTTATGACAAACATATTTGAAGTCAGAGCCTTGCTCGTCTTCAATTCCTTCATGTCTGCTTTGTCCATACGGCAGTCATGCTTCAATTACCCCGTTTGCCACAATTTAGGCAGACATCTTGGGATATGTCATTTATCTTCCTAGAAGATTATAATGATTTTGCCTTTGCCCTTTTCACATTCCAGAAGTCTTTGGCCAAGCCTTGGCCTTCTAGAATATCAAAGTATGGTGCGACTTGCGCTTCTTGCCTTATTGCAAACTTTGACTTTGGTCTCCTTGAGAATAGTCATTAACTCTCCAAGAGTTATGTTTTGCAATTTAATACTTCTAAGATCTAAGAATAGATCTATGAAGATCCTTCAATTTCACTATCATACTTTAAGTATCTAATCCTTAGTTTTGATTAATAAATTAAGGAGTCATTATGACAAGTATAATGAATTAAGCACTAAAGTTATCATCACATGAATCTTCCAAAGAACACGCTCTACTATTTGCTTAACTCTGGGCTTAGGCCTAATATGTTATTTTATCAAATAAAGTAACTTATTAGTTTCCAGGACCATCCTGAAATTTTATTCCCAATTTGAAAATTAAAGTCGTTTAAACACATTTTCCTAGGATAATGTTTTAAAAATAATCTTTAAATTTAATCTTGATTCTAATAGTCCAACTATTTAATCAACGATTTCAGGTACAATCTAATGTAATGTTTACTATAGTCTAACTATATAACTTATTACAATTTCATTGGTCAAAATCAAATATATATTGATTACTGTAATCCAATTATATAATCATTATAAATGATTGGTAAAATCCAAATATATTGATTACTATAATCCAATTATATAATCAACTATAAATGAAGTAGTTTGAATACAGTCTAACTGTTAAATTAAAACAACTATTAAATATTAGTCCAACTAATAAATAATATATATTTGATGAATAATTTGATTGAGCGCATATGGCAAGTAATTAAACGAATATTGCAAATTTAATTCTCGCCTCCCACTATTTTCGGCGAGCCTCTAACCCTCTGTCGAGTACTCGGGAAACCCAGTTTCCTAGTGGGCTAGGATCCCGTTAAATAACACACAATCTTGACTTTGGCCAACAAATTGTATGATACTTAACTAGGTAGATCTCTAAGATCAATTGGATCCCATCCAATTCCTAGATCCAGTAGGTGGACATCCAAGTCCGAACATATATCTTATATATGCCAATATATCGAATATATTACCTAACATTTTTCCTCTGAATCAACTAAGCCTTGGCTTTGGCACAACAAACTTAATGATCCCAGTTAAGCGAAACCTATTGACATGGAAAGCTTCGTAATCAAGTCGATGGACAAGAGTGATCTTGACTTTGGCCAACAAATCACGACTTGGACAAGACCACCGATATGGAACAAAACTCTCATGATTCAAACACATCCGCAATTGACAAAGGTCTTGACTTTGGCCAACAAACAATGCCAACTTTGGATCTTGAGTAAGAATCACTCAATGGAAGGAAAATCGCTTAATATGTTTTGAGGGTTTTTCGCGTGCAAATTGGCAACCAATTTATTATCTTTGTTATGGTCTCATCATCATACACCCTTAAACATGCATTCTAAATACATAATAAAGCGCGTATAAATAATAAATTAATAATGATATGCGGATGAATATCTCACAAAATATTCCTAGAACAAATCACTCTCTTTCCTCTCCCCGGCTAGAACTATTCTAACTTCTACCCAATTACATAATACAATAAAGAAACCTCATTTATATTGAGGGGAATAGGTGAGAAGAGAAATACAATGAGAAATGAGATAAAAGGCTGGACACGCAGGTCCAATTAAATAAATTCTAAATTTATTACAATTCCAAAATTGCCATCGCCCTTCTAATATCCATCCGATATACATTATTCATACAACACATTCATGTATTCATACAAATCATGTTATTCAATCAATCTAATCCAATTAATTAATCTTTGAATTAATGACCATCCAATGTTCAAACAACGATTTGATCTGCACGAGTCCAACTCGTTTAAGAATAAATACTCAAAGTAAGTATTCTTGAATTATATTGAACTACAACTTTAAATCCAATTTATTTGTATTCAATACTAATTCTAAATTTAATTCCAAATTAAATGTTTACACTTACTTATAAGCCTTAAAGACTTGGATTCCAAATCCAATCTTAACGGGTCTCAAAGGCCCAATAACATCCAATGTCTATTTAATTAAAGTCCAATGGGCTTTTAATTAATTCTTAAGGCATGGGCTTTGGCCATATGGATCAAATCCAAAATGCCAAGGCCCAATAGGAATCACCCTATTGCCTACAAATTAATTTAGGCCCATTAGGCCCAATTAAATTCTTTAAAGGGCAAGTGATGTATTTGGACTTTATGGAATTGGTTTTGGGCCCAATTGGATCCAATCCAAAAGTCCAAAACCAAACTTAGTCAAACCAAGCCCATTGAGCCCAAATACACACTTTTAGCCCAATACTTAATTAAAGGCTTATTAACATAATTATAATATTCCAAATATCACAATTATTTTATTTAAAGTGTATTAGCCATGATTAATTAATTAAACTCAATATTTCCTAAATACCAATTAACTTAATTAATCATGCTTAATCCATCAATTCATGCTCAACACAAATTGAAGCCCAAACATATCATTTCATGCGCAACACAAATTGAATCCTAAATTCATCATTTCATGCTCAACATGCTCTTTGATTTTAACATAAACTTTATTGACTTTGATAATAATCCAATCAAACCAACAATCAACATTTAAACATGCATTTAAACACATCATTTCATGTTATAAAAATCAAAAAACTATAGTACTATTCACTGTAATTTTCGGCCATACTAAAAAAAATATAATTTTTGATTCATTTGATTTGTTTCAAATCTAATCATGCATAACTCTAAGTTATCATATTCTAAGCATGCTCAAAGCATCAATTTGAAAGAATCATGTTCAAAACATAAAAGCCCCAAATTTTAGTCTCATGAACCCTAAAATTTTCATGCTTAAAATTGGCTATTGATACCATTGTTAGTGTTCCTAGAACATGCCAAGGATCTAATAAGCATGAAAACATGTTCATAAATTCAAAATAAGTTGCGGAATTACTTACATTGAATGGATTTGAGCTTTTAAAATTTTGAGAAGAAGATCCAAGATCCAAGATGCTTCCTTTGTTGATTCCAAGATTTGAGTTGAAGATCTCCAAGATCCTTCCTTTGTTGATTCCAACCTTTACGTGATGATTCCAACTCTTGAAGTAGTTTCCCTATCACCTTAGTTGATTTCTCCAAGTGCTAGCTTTGTTGATTTTGCCACAAAATCAAAGAGAGGGAGACAAGAAGCTCACGCCCATGGTGGCTCCAAGTTCACACCCATATGCCATGCATTAGGGTTTTCATTTTGTTCCAAGTGTGTTTTGTGTGAAGCATTCACAAGTGAAGAGAGAGAGAAGAGTTTTAGGTAAAACCAATTTACCCTTTTACCTAAACAAGGTAGTTGGGTAAATGGTTTCACCAAAACCATTCCAAGGTAGTTGGATGGTGGGTGGCTTGGCATAAATGCCAACTACCCTCCCAACTACCACATGTGAAGTGGGCCCCACATTTGAATTCAAAATTCAAATGTCTCTACGAACATTGCAGCGGCTCGGTTCCGTTTAATCCGATTAAACGAACTTTCGTCGCTAAATAATTAAATCTAATTTAATTAAATAACGATGCCTCGCAAATATATTACGAATGTCGTTTATGAATTAATTCTAAATTAATTCGTTCGTTCGTATTAAAGTCTGACTTTAATTCCGTAATGAAATCCAATTCATATTAATATATCCAATATATTAATTTTAGCCATATGAATAAATTAAATAGAAAAATCAAATTTAACTATTAAATTTATTCTACCAATTAATTCCAAATTAATCGCGTTCTCTCTCTCCGAACACATTTAATCCCAGATTAAATAATACCTCAATTAATCCCAGATTAATTTTCTCCATCTTAATTAATCCCAGATTAATTATCTCTCTTAATTAATCCCAGATTAATTCTAATTAAATCAACTGTCATTGGTGAATCTTTGGGAAGCGACCCAAGAGATCCATGGATATGTTGTCAGTAAATACGGTCATCGGTGTAGGCATTGCATTTTTGCATGTGAAACCCGATGAGGAGTCTTATTTGGAGACAACTATCTTTTAAGTCGCGGAAGTCGCGGGAAACGGACGTCAGAAGGGAAGCATCAAGAATTGACGTTTTGTTGGATTTAGTTCACGTGTTTAGCTTCGAGTTCGCTGTTGAATCTCCGTTTTAAAACTTAACCTTAGGTCAAGCTCGTTAAATCACATCCAAGAATAATTAAAACATTTAAAATACATGTCACAAATTAAATTTAAATTAAATCTAAATAAATTAAAACCAATTAAATTAAACACAAATTAATTGAATCGAAACCAATTAAACACAAGTTAAATTAATTTGGATTAATTAAAATCCATTGAAACCAATTAAATTAAATTCAATTAAATTAAAATAATCGAAATTAAAATAAATAACCAATCAATTAATTAAATTCTTAAAAATCACAACCAATTAAAATGAAATCTTAATTAAATTAAATTCACAAATTAAATTAAAATACAATTCAATTAAACTCACAAATTCAATTAAATTAAATAACCAAATTAATTAAATTAAATGTTAAATCTAAAAATCACAAACCAATTAAATTAATTAAATTCACAAAGTAGCACCAATTAAATAAATTAATTAAATTCACAAATTAAATCCAATTAAATAATTAAATTAAAATTAAATCAAAATCAAATACCAAAATCTAATACCAAAATTAAATAATTAATTTCCAAATTAAAATAATTTCATTCCTAAATTAAAGAAATCAATCACCTAATTTAAATATTACCCACCTAAAATACACATATTTCTTTCCTAAAATAATCAAATTAAAATACACCTAATATAATTGATTTTATTCCTTAATTAAACCATGCAAACCCTAACCCTAATACATCCCCTCACTATATAAACAAACCAAAAATTAAACCCTAGGCTCTCCAATACCACACGGCACCACAGAAAAAAAGAAACAAAAATAAACCCTCAAACGGCCAAAGCCTGTCCTTCACAGCTCCCTCTCTCAACCCTGGACGTCCACAGCCAAGACAAACAACAAACCCTTCATCAACCTTCAACGGCCCTCACCTCACGTTCATCAAACACTCCCCTGCGTGCCACTACCGACCAAAGCCACGAACCCTAGCAATAATGTAAGCCGTCCACTCGGCCACCCACTCATCACCGACCCTCCACCAAAGCTTCACAACAAACTGCCCTCACGTATGACCTTCACCTTGCCTCACGCCTAGCCAAGCCCTTTAACCACAAACCCTCATTGCCAGCCACGTTAACTAAGCCCCACATTGCCCCCAACGCCCCTCATCTTTACGCACAAAGCACACTGCCTTCACAATTCACGAACACATTGCACCTTCATGAGCCACGCCTAACCATAGTCCACACTTCACGGAACGCACAAGCCATCAACAGCCTTAAACAAGCCTTCAACTCACGCAAATCGCGCCAAAACAGCCACCGAAACTGTCCCGAAGCAGTCCACAACGAATACAGCAGCGAAACGGAAGTAAAACAGCGAACAAATAGTGAAACAGCGAGCTAAGATGTTTAAAACCAGTGAACCGGAAGAGTTGCGGAGTGGTAGCCCTTCCGACGATCGTGAAACACGAGTCCGAGAATCGACAAAAAAAGGTTAGACCTGAGGTATTTTTCACATCCGTTTTCAGTGTTATTTTTATTATTTATTGAGATTCGTTTGCATGATTCTTATGTAGTAATGCATGTTGTGGCCCTTGATTAGATAAAATAATGTATGATGCATGATTGTGGCCCTTGATTAAAATGAAAAATGTGTCTTCTCTCGTGGTATATAGGATGGAAACCCAGACGTAAATTCCGTATCCGATTCCGAATGGACGGTAGTGCGGTCTGTACTTGGGATACAACTCCACGTACCACTTGAGTAACGGCACATTCTTTTGTTTTATTTTGAGTTGTTTAATTATTTCGCCATTTAAATTTTCTGCATATTATTTACTTATGTAATGATGAGGAAAACGTATTGGCTTAGTAAATGCGATGAAAGGTCCTCTAATTGAAGAGGTTAAAATCCTTTACCACGATGCTTCGCCGCGCCGGACGATGTATATTCGATTGGATGTGAGATATGTTCAATCGGGTATACGAGATCCGATATCTTTGTATTTACTTTTATTTCATATATGCATTGTGTTAATTGCGCATGGGCTTAGTAAGTGTGATGAAAGGTCCTCTAATTGAAGAGGTTAAAACCCTTTACCACGAGGCTTCGCCGCGCCGAGTATTTTTGTGTTTACTTTTGTCTTTATATATGCATTGTGTTATTTGTGTATGGGCTTAGTAAGTGCGATGAAAGGTCCTCTAATCGAAGAGGTTAAAATCCTTTACCACGATGCTTCGCCGCGCCGGACCATGTATATTCGATTGGATGTGAGATATGTTCAATCGGTTATACGAAATCTGATACCTTTGCATTCACTTTTACTTCATTTATATATATTGTATTGTATGCGCATGGGCTTAACAAGGGTGGTTTAAAGGTCCTCTATTTGAGGGAAAACGCCTTAAGGCTACCTTTGCCACGATGTTTTTGCCGCGCTGTTATTACGCGATTTATCGCTGTTTTTACAAAATATCATTTTAATCATGCACTTTATTCCTGCTTATCACGAAATGTTTTGCCGTGCTTTCTTTTCATCTTACTCATCATATGACATCATAGGGCATAATTTTGCATCACATATAACGTGTTTAACCGGAAATTTATAGTGTCCACATATGTGCACTTGCATCTCTCTCTTCTTTGCGTTTTTCTTCTTCCAATCATGGTTAATCACATTCTTGGCATTACATCAGGCAATGTATATCTTAATGTATGAGTGCATCTTTAGTGGTTTATCTTTTGCATATTTAAATTCGCATCTTCATAATCTCTTCAAGTTATGCGCCTATGTTGATTTTGTTTTATTATAAAACGGTTATTTTATCGTATTTCATAGCCTTTATAATGCACTTATAACATGAGATGTTGTCGCTGTTATTTTGATTTCCTTTTATATCGCATGACAATAGTGCCATGGTTGTTTGTGTTTATGTTTGTATGAATGATTGAACTCTATGATTTCATTGCTTGTTTGTTGCATGCAACTTAGCAATAGACTTGATTTCATGTTATGTTTAGATGTAAGCTTTATATTAAGGCATGTGAACTAGAGTGTTGCGGTGCCTTTGAATATATGTCATAGGCTTGGTTGGATTTTGCATAAATCTTTTACATTACAAGTGGCATTAAAGTAAGGGACATTCCGAACCCAATGGTTTGAGGTCTTCCTGTTGGAAATTCTAATCCATGTCCCAAGATCAAAAGAGCAAACAAAACATATAAATGAATGAACAATATTGAAGTATGGCGGAATCATACTCACAAAGATCGGAATGCGGATGCGTTGATGAAAAAAAATTTTCTCCTTTGTGCAGTGAGGGTTTCGGCCAAACAGAAAAGAGAAGCTCCAAGCAATTTTTTGATCCTTCCAAGCTCTAAGATTAGTTTCCCATAACACCTTTGTATGATCCCTTGATGGTGCTAGCCTGTGTGTGATTTTATGTTCCAAAAAACACAAATTCTTCAAGTTTTTGCAACAAAAACAGAAAAGTGGAGAGGGCTGTGAGAGCTCACAGTTTCGGTCATGAGAGAATAGGAGAGAGTGTTATGATTTTTGTTAAAAAATCAATTTATATTTATGCCATAATATTTATTAAATTAATAATAAACTTATGACACAAATCATGCAATGGCTTAGAGTGTCAAACACTCAAACTCCATGCAAAACCATTGAGTGTATTGTACACTATCACCATGCAATGTATTAACAATTAAATAATGCATAAAATGACATGTGTCATGTGGGCCCCACACAACCCAAATGAAAGTGGGCCCACGCGTACTCACGCGTTCGGGTTCGATATTTCCGAAATACCGAACTTTCGTCGCGACGTTAATTAAATCGAATTTAAATAAATAATTGCGCCTAGCGAAATTATTATTTACGTCGCTAACGAATTAATTCTAAATTAACTCGTTTGCCCGAATTAAAATCTAATTTTAATTTCGCGTCGAAATCGAATTTCGATTATTATATCGAATATAATAATTTTACGATTAATTCCAAATTAATCGTTCTCTCTCTATGTATAGTACTTTATCCAAGATAAAGTCTCTCCGTAATTAATCCAAGATTAATCGAGTTTGAATCATACGTCATTGGTGAATCTTCGGGAAGCGACCCAAGAGATCTCTGGATATGTTGGCAGTAAATACGGCCGTCAGATTATCCGAACACGTACGTACCAAGTACTACGTTTTTACCGATTTACAAGACAAGGTTAGCCTCTAGCAAAACGCCATGCCTACCCAATTCTCCAGAAATATTCTTATTGGAATATAAGATCTATAACAGGCGTAGTATACCGTAGTATAGTGTATACTGATCCAGTATCGGATGATCACATGTAAGGCCTGGGGCTGGAGATGTGTCTGCCCCGTACGATACATATATCGGACATCAAGCAACTAGTCTCTTTGAATCGGATAATCCTGACCTTGTCATATTATCCCGATGGTTGCAACCATTATAGAGTACTAGTTCTGTATCCTGCGCGATCATCATCTCCATATGTCTGAAGTGATACTTCCGTCTTGACATCACACCCAATACACTACGATTCCCGATAAACCTAGAAGAGGTGTACACAGAACCTGTTAAAGCCCTGGACGACCAAAACTAAAGTCTACCGATTGTCGCAAGTACTAGCGATGCAAGTCTCAGGTTAAGACCATATGCACCTACCCTGAAGCGGACTCCCATAGACACGCAGACATACTACCAATGGGATTCCGCGGGGTCTATCCAGAGCGAAGCTGTTTTCCGTACCATCGGTAAAACACAACCTCCTACCGCACTTGCATAAGTATCCAATACTCAAATATATGAGAACTATGCTGTTGTGCCCTCACAACACGCACAAGTGCAGTACTAGTCTATTCCGCATTATCGATGTCCAATCTCGATATAATACTACGACTAGGGATATTTAATGATTAAACCTTTATGGATTGATACTGTCTCATATCATCTCAATCCGGAATTAATCATAGGGACTTTTACCATTTATATATCAAAGTAAATAAATTACAAAACGGTAAAAGGCAATTTCATTACTACATAGTTAATTTTGTACAATAATACAATATCATTTACAAAATAGTGACGCTATGGGTCATTACTGTCTAACAATCTCCCACTTGGCCTATAGCCAGTCACTCAAGCATCTAATACCTGAACTATGTACATGTCGCTCAAACTTTTCCCGAGGAATAGCCTTCGTCAGCGGATCTGCAATATTATCCTCTGATGCGATCTTTTCGATCTTCACATCGCCACGATGTATGATCTCTCGAATCAGATGGAATCGTCGAAGAACATGTTTGGATCGTTGATGAGACCTTGGTTCCTTAGCCTGTGCTATAGCCCCGCTATTGTCACAATACAATGGAACGGGCTCAGCTGCTAACGGAACTACTCCTAATCCAATTAGGAATTTACGGATCCAAACTCGCCTCTTTTGCTGCTTCAGCTGCTGCAATGTACTCCGCTTCAGTTGTTGAATCGGCAACAGTATCTTGCTTGGAAGATTTCCAGCTCACTGCTCGTTATTCAAACAAAATATGTACCCAGATTGCGACTTAAAGTCGTCTCTGTCGGTTTGGAAACTTGCATCGGTATACCCAGATACCTCAAGTTCTCCATCTCCATAGATTAAGAAAGCATCCTTAGTTCTGTTAAGATACTTAAGGATACTCTTAACCGCCATCCAGTGATCTTTACCTGGATCGGCCTGATATCGACTGCACATGCTCAAAGCATGGGACACATCAGGTCGTGTACATATCATGGCATACATGATCGATCCGACTGCCGAGGCGAACGGAGTCCGACTCATGTTGTCTCTCTCATCTTGTGTTTTAGGACACATGTCCCTAGATAGATAGACGCCATGTGATATTGGTAACAGTCCCCTCTTGGACTGATCCATGTTGAATCTCTTCAACACTTTATCAATATATGTACTCTGGGAGAGTCCAAGTAGCTTTCTAGATCTATCCCGGTAGATCTTTATTCCTAGAATAAAAGCTGCCCCTCCCAGATCTTTCATGGAGAATTTCAATGAAAGCCAAGCTTTCACCGACGTTAACATGGGAATGTCATTGCCGATAAGCAATACATCGTCGACATAAAGGACAATAAAAGTCAGTGCACTCCCACTAACCTTCTTCTATACACAAGGATCATCTTCGTTTTGAATGAAATCATATTCTTTTATGATCTCATCAAAACGCTGGTTCCACGACCGCGATGCTTGCTTGCTTCAGTCCATAAATGGACCGATTTAACTTACAAACCTTGTTTGCAAGTCTAGGTGCGATAAAACCGTCAGGCTGTTGCATATAAACATCCTCCGAAAGGTTTCCGTTAAGGAAAGCGGTTTTAACGTCCATCTGCCATATTTCATAATCGTAATATGCAGCTATTGCAAGCATTATCCGAATGGATTTAATCATGGCAACGGGTGAGAAGGTTTCGTCATAATCAACTCCAAGTCGTTGACGATATCCCTTCGCTACAAGCCTAGCTTTGTACGTTTGTACGTTGCCATCCATGTCAGTCTTCTTCTTGAAGACCCATTTGCATCCAATAGGCTTTACGCCTTCTGGTTGGTATACATGGAATCCATTTCGGCCTTCATGGCTTCTTGCCATAAAGCGGATTCGATACCTTGTATCGCTTCCTCATACGTAGCCGGTTCATTATCCTCAATAAGATTAATATCTACATGAGGTGAGATCAGGAATCCATACCTCTCAGGTATTACCCTGACTCTCTCCGACCTACGCGGTCCTTGTGTATTTGAAGATTGTGGTTCAGTCTCATCCCAGATGGACTGTTCATGTTCCGTTGATAATTCATTGCCAAGAACAGTATCACTACGACTTTCATTTCATCGAGTTCTACTTTCTTCCCACTAAACACTGCATTTAGGAATTCCTTCTCAAGGAAAACCGCATGTAGAGCAACAAATACTTTGTTTCTCTTGTGGGTGATAGAAGTAATATCCTTTGGTACCTTCCAAACGTTTAACGTATGCCCAGCAACCCCCAAATCTTCAGGAATGAGAAACCCGGTTTCTTACCTGTCCATATCTCATATGGTGTCTGTTCAACAGACTTTGACGGAACCTTATTCAAAATAAGAACTGCACTGTTTAATGCATATCCCCAGAAGGAAATTGGCAGCTCAGTGCGACTCATCATCGACCTTACCATGTCCAACAAGGTACGGTTTCTTTCTCCGTTCGGACACACCATTTAATTGTGGTGTTCCAGGAGGAGTCCACTGTGAAAGAATACCATATTCTTTCAGGTAATCTTGAAACTCATTACTTAAGTATTCGCCACCACGGTCCGACCGTAATGTCTTAATACTCTTGCCTGTTTGTTTTTCAACTTCGTGTCGAAACTCTTTGAATTTCTCAAAAGTTTCCGACTTGTGCGTCATTAGATACACATAACCGTAACGTGATGCATCATCGGTAAAGGTTACGAAGTATCGATATCCACCTCTAGCCTGGCTAGACATGGGCCCACAAACGTCACTATGAACGAGGGCTAACAGTTCAGTGGCACGTTCACCTTTACCGCTAAAAGGTGATTTAGGCATTTTGCCTAATAAGCAAGATTCGCAGACGTCATATGAATTTGGATCAAATCCGTCCAAGTACCCACTCTTCGAAAGTGTGGATATGCGAGTCTTGTTAATGTGTCCCAGACGACAATGCCACATATAAGTTTCATCATTTGGATCACTCTTTTTAAGCCTTTTGTTTGTTAATTTATATGTAGGAGATTCATTTATATTCAAAATATAAAGACCATTATTTGCAACTGCAGTGCATATTTCTGCATCATTTTTATATAAATAACACCCAGTGTTTCTAAATACAAAAGTGTACCCATTTCGGGTTAACAAAGATACAGATATAATATTCCTAGTCAAACTAGGTACATAATAACAGTCATTTAGTTTAAGTACATGCCCCGAGGGCAGTTCTAATACAAAAGTGCCCACGGCCAAAACAGCAACAGGAGTTCCGTTTCCAACTCGTAGATCAATCTCCCCTGAAGCCAGAGTCCTGCTGTTCTGCAGATCCTGCACATCAGTACATATATGAGAACCACAACCAGAATCAAAAATCCAATTTTTAAAACTAGAAGTAGCCATGTTTATTTCAATAACAAACATACCAGAGGTCGGTGCCTTGCCCGCCTTGATCTCCCTTCTGATCGCCTTGTTCATGCGGCAGTCACGCTTCCAGTGACCTCTTTTGCCGCAGTTAAGGCATATGTCTTGTGACTTGTTCCTCGGCTTCCCAGAAGCCATCGGCATCTTGGCCTTGCCCTTGTTCTTACGCTTCTTCTTTTTCACCCCTCCAGTTGCCTTGGGCCCAGCCCTTGACGTCTGAGAGGTCGATGCAAAGTGCGCCTCGCGCTTGTTGCCTTTAAGAAGCTCTTTCTCTGACTCCTTAAGAATGGACAATAGCTCTCCAAGAGTATCGTCCGTATCCATCAACTTGTAGTTGATGATAATCTGCTTCCAAGTATCGGGAAGTGACTGTAAAAGCATGTCTACAGTCAGCTCAGCCTCCAAGACTATTCCCATCTTGGCCAGCTCATCAATGTCAGCTATCATTTGAGTCCCGTGGGCCTCAACTGAAGCGCCATCAGTCATACGGGAGCGAAAGAGTTTCTTCACCAACTCATACCTCTCCATCCGCTTATTAGTGCGGTGAAGATCCTTTAGTCTAGCCATCATATTATAAGGATCCAAGTCCCTATTCTGGCGACGAAAGTGTTGAGTCATGGAAGCAAGCATGATCGACTGAGTTGTATCACAATCATCGCTATGAGTTCTCCATAACTCCAGCTCAAGTGGCTCAGTGGGCCTCGGCCCGAGAGGTCTCTGTATGGTGTACAACAGCCTCTCTGCCCCAAGGACTATCCTCAGGTTCATTTCCCAGTCAGCAAAGTTCGTGCCCTTAAATACATTATCACCCATGATTATGTCTCGGACATTTCCTTTGTTTGCCATCTTAACTACGATAGTCCAACTATCTAGTTAACGATATATGGGTACAGTCAAACTGTTACAAGAAAAATAACATTTTATTAGTCCAACTAATGTTAAAATATTGACGAAATAAATTTTGTAAGCGCGTAAAGCTAAGTATCTGAATGAAATTGCAAATTCAATACTAGCCTCCCACTATTTTCTACAAGTCTCTAACCCTCTGTCGAGTACTCGGGAAATCCAATTTCCTAGTGGGCTAGGATCCCGTTAAATAACACACAACCTTGACTTTGGCCAACAAGTTGTATGATATTTAACTAGGTAGATCTCGAAGATCAATTGGATCCCATCCAATTCCTAGATCCGGTAGGTGGACATCCAAGTCCGAAACATATATATCTAATACATATGTCAATGTATCCAATACATTTTCCTAACCATTTCCTCTGAATCAACTAAGTCTTGGCTTTGGCACAACAAACTTAATGATTCCAGTTAAGCGGGACCCATTGACATGGAAAGTTTCGTAATCAATGTCGATGGACAAGAAGTGATCTTGACTTTGGCCAACAAATCACAACTTGGACAAGACACCGATATGGAACAAAACTCTCATGATTCAAACACATCCTCAATTGACAAAGGTCTTGACTTTGGCCAACAAACCAATGCCAATTTCGGATCTTGAGAAAGAATCACTCAACGGAAGGAAAATCGCTTAATATTGTTTGAGGGATTTTCGTGTAATTGGCAACCAATTAATTTATCTTTGTTAGGTCTCATCATCATACACCCTTAAGCATGCTTCTAAAACATCATAAAGCGCGTAAAGTAAAGTAATAGCGATATACGGATGGATATGAACAACAACTTGTTCCTAGAACAAATCACTCCCTTTCCTCTCCCCGCTAGAACTATTCTACTCTTACCCAATTACATAATACAAAACCTCATTTACATTGAGGGGAATTAGGTGAGAAGAGAATACAAAGAGACAATAAGAGAAAGGCTGGACACGCAGGTCCAATTTATAAATTCTAAATTTACAATAATTTCTAAAATTACCCTTCCCTTCTAATATCCATCCGATATACACTATTCATACATTACATCCACATTCATTCATTCAAGGCATGTTATACAACCAATCAAATCCAATTAATTAGTCTTTAATTAGGTGACAATACAATGTTCAAACAATTGTTTGCATTTGCGCGAGTCCAACTCAATTTGAGAATAAATACTTATAGTATGAATTCACGAATTATATCGAACTACTCGTCAAATCCAATTTAAGTCGTATTCAATACTAATCCTTATATTTAATTCCAAATTAAATATTTACACTTTTATTGTGCTTTTATGACTTAGATTCCAAATCTAATTCTATCGGGTCTCAAAGCCCAATCAACATCCAATGTCCGTTTAATTAAAGTCCGATGGGCTTTCAATTGATTTCATTAGGCTTGGGCCTTGGTCAATGTGGGTCAAACCCAATTTCCAAGCCCAATAAGGAATCACCCTCATTTGCCATAAAAATCAATATCAAGCCCATAAGGCCCAATTAAACATAAAAGCCCATTTATTACATTTGGACTTAATGGAGTGATTTAGGCCCATTTTTGGATCCAATCCAATTTGCCCAAACCTACTTGGTCCAACCAAGCCCATTATGTCCAAATATAATAGTTTTAGGCCCAATTCAAATTAAGCCCAATTAATCAAATTTTAAAATTCCAAATTTTTATAACTTAATTAATTAAAGTGTAATGTCATGATTAATCCTTTAAATCAATATTTCCAAAATATCAAATTAATCCATTAATCATATTTTTATCTTAAATACATGTCCAACATTATTTAATCAAAAAATCAAGTCCCTAATCTTCTTCCATGCATTCGGCCAAGGTGATGAAAAATTACCGATTTCGTTTTCAATCCAATCGAATCACAAATCGTCATTTTATGTTCGTTTAAAGTCATCCAATGATCTTATAAACAACAAATCATCATCTCCATGGTCTAGGTAGTATTCGGCCAAGCCTCTCCAAGAGGGGAAAATTAATCCAATTTATTTTCATGAAATTGATAATGTATAACATAATGTAACATACATTTAAGCATACTTAATCAATCAAAATCATCAAATCATGCTTCAATCAATTTTGCCCAAATATTACCCTAATATATTTTCATGCTCTTTAAGCTCAATGATACCATTGTTGGAAATTCTAATCCATGTCCCAAGATCAAAAGAGCAAACAAAACATATAAATGAATGAACAATATTGAAGTATGGCGGAATCATACTCACAAAGATCGGAATGCGGATGCGTTGATGAAACAAAAATTTTCTCCTTTGTGCAGTGAGGGTTTCGGCCAAACAGAAAAGAGAAGCTCCAAGCAATTTTTGATCCTTCCAAGCTCTAAGATTAGTTTCCCATAACACCTTTGTATGATCCCTTGATGGTGCTAGCCTTGTGTGTGATTTTATGTTCCAAACAACACAAATTCTTCAAGTTTTTGCAACAAAAACAGAAAAGTGGAGAGGGCTGTGAGAGCTCACAGTTTCGGTCATGAGAGAATAGGAGAGTGTTATGATTTTTGTTACAAAAATCAATTTATATTTATGCCATAATATTTATTAAATTAATAATAAACTTATGACACAAATCATGCAATGGCTTAGAGTGTCAAACACTCAAACTCCATGCAAAACCATTGAGTGTATTGTACACTATCACCATGCAATGTATTAACAATTAAATAATGCATAAAATGACATGTGTCATGTGGGCCCCACACAACCCAAATGAAAGTGGGCCCACGCGTACTCACGCGTTCGGGTTCGATATTTCCGAAATACCGAACTTTCGTCGCGACGTTAATTAAATCGAATTTAAATAAATAATTGCGCCTAGCGAAATTATTATTTACGTCGCTAACGAATTAATTCTAAATTAACTCGTTTGCCCGAATTAAAATCTAATTTTAATTTCGCGTCGAAATCGAATTTCGATTATTATATCGAATATAATAATTTTACGATTAATTCCAAATTAATCGTTCTCTCTCTATGTATAGTACTTTATCCAAGATAAAGTCTCTCCGTAATTAATCCAAGATTAATCGAGTTTGAATCATACGTCATTGGTGAATCTTCGGGAAGCGACCCAAGAGATCTCTGGATATGTTGGCAGTAAATACGGCCGTCAGATTATCCGAACACGTACGTACCAAGTACTACGTTTTTACCGATTTACAAGACAAGGTTAGCCTCTAGCAAAACGCCATGCCTACCCAATTCTCCAGAAATATTCTTATTGGAATATAAGATCTATAACAGGCGTAGTATACCGTAGTATAGTGTATACTGATCCAGTATCGGATGATCACATGTAAGGCCTGGGGCTGGAGATGTGTCTGCCCCGTACGATACATATATCGGACATCAAGCAACTAGTCTCTTTGAATCGGATAATCCTGACCTTGTCATATTATCCCGATGGTTGCAACCATTATAGAGTACTAGTTCTGTATCCTGCGCGATCATCATCTCCATATGTCTGAAGTGATACTTCCGTCTTGACATCACACCCAATACACTACGATTCCCGATAAACCTAGAAGAGGTGTACACAGAACCTGTTAAAGCCCTGGACGACCAAAACTAAAGTCTACCGATTGTCGCAAGTACTAGCGATGCAAGTCTCAGGTTAAGACCATATGCACCTACCCTGAAGCGGACTCCCATAGACACGCAGACATACTACCAATGGGATTCCGCGGGGTCTATCCAGAGCGAAGCTGTTTTTCGTACCATCGGTAAAACACAACCTCCTACCGCACTTGCATAAGTATCCAATACTCAAATATATGAGAACTATGCTGTTGTGCCCTCACAACACGCACAAGTGCAGTACTAGTCTATTCCGCATTATCGATGTCCAATCTCGATAATACTACGACTAGGGATATTTAATGATTAAACCTTTATGGATTGATACTGTCTCATATCATCTCAATCCGAAATTAATCATAGGGACTTTTACCATTTATATATCAAAGTAAATAAATTACAAAACGGTAAAAGGCAATTTCATTACTACATAGTTAATTTTGTACAATAATACAATATCATTTACAAAATAGTGACGCTATGGGTCATTACTGTCTAACACTTCCCTTGCAGGGGTGATGCGGCCTTAAATCTTTGTCCGGTTTCACACCGGGTGGCGACTCCATGTTATTTCGTACTCCCAACTAGGGCCGCGAGCCTAGAAACAGCATCGTCAGTCTGTTGTCCAAGTCCTGGCGACATCCACTGGGGATAGAAATCGGCCCGAAATAATGCCTGTAATGTATAGATTTGGCTTTAATTTACCGGTCACAAATGTGTGAAATGGGGGTGTGATCAATGCATTTGAGGCTAGAATGGTTTGGTGTCTTTCCTTCACTCACTATCTTCTAGAAGGAAAAGCTGTGAAGGCACCTAGATAGCCATCTACTCGTAGCCTATTGTGATGGACTAATTTGGAGGACTCATTGTTTATTCCTGACACCTAGCGATAAGAGCCTAAGGCTTTTGGGTATTTAAGTGAGCCTCGCTCCACCTTCCCTCTGGGGAATCTACAACGGGAAATCCATTTGACAGTCAGTCACACACCCATAGCTCATTGGCACGTACCTTAGTGTATAAAAAAGGGTGTGCTCACTTGGTGGCTCGAACCCTTGATTGGGGAGACCTAGTTGTGGGCCATCCTTCGTCGATGAGAGCCTTTGTCCATACTCCCACGAACTCATGCGTAGACCGGGTTAATAGCCTATAACAAATATTTCCTTGTGCTTTAGGACCATTATCATTTGGATGAATTGGACTCTTTGTCAAAAATGCGAACTTGCTGGGCCATTTAAACTAGGGCAGGTTCGTATCTTATGACAATTAGGCCCAAAGCTTCTGAAATGATGGTGGGCCACACGGTAGAATTTATTATTTTATAATATCTTCCTTGTATGCTTATGTTTGGGAACATTGCTATTTGAATCCATCTGGGTCTTTTGTCATGAGATATGGGCTTGTTGGGCCATTTAAACTGGGACAAGAACATATCTTATGACGATTGGGCCAAAAGGCTTCTAAATAACAATGGGCCATTTTATGATTGTGTTCGGAATATTATCATTTGGATTTAGTTGGGCTCTTTGCCATAAGACATGAACTCGTTGGGCCATTTAAACTGGGACGGGTTCACTCTTATGACAGTCGGCCCAAAAGCTTCTAAAATGATAATAGGCCGATTTGTTTGAAAATTTTATTGATTTAGTATGATTTATATATTATATGCTTCTTATGCACATCATGCATACATACACCATGTTAACACCCTCTGTGTCTTTAAAAAGACATCATAGATACCGTTTGGGTTAGGGAAGGAACCAGACTCACTAAAAGAACAGTTGAAAGCATGAGTGAATCAGATAACGGAGTGTCCCGAATGGATCAGTTAGAGAACAGTCTTGCAAAGATCACTGAACAGTTACAGGCATTGACTACTGCTGTGGCTGGTATAGCTGGGTCCCGTACTGGGGGAAGTTCAGAAAATGCAAGGCAGGAAGTGCCTCCGGTCAGATTGGGGGATGATGTCCCCACTTTTGAGGATGATATGGCAGAATATGCAGCGGGCAAAATATTGGGGTCTCAGGCAGAAATACAGAAACTCAGGGATCAGGTTGAATCCGTTACCCGCAAGATGAGGGGTAAGAATGAAGACTTACTGGATTATGAAACGATGACTTTTGAGGAACAGCTACCTGCTCAGTTCAAGATACCGGATATGGCCAAGTTCAGTGGGAACGGGGATCCGAGGGTGCATCTCCGTCAGTATGTGTCTGTTATGAGTTCAGTTGGCCTGTCTCAGCGCCAAGTACAAAAGATGTTCGGGATGTCACTCGAGGGGGCACCCGTAGTATGGTACCATAGCCTGGACAAGCAGGTTAAGGAAGATTGGAGGGAGCTAGCTGATGCTTTCTTAAAGCAATATGTCACGGACCTGGAGATTGACTTGTCACTCCGTGACTTAGAAAATATCAAGCAGAAGCCGGAGGAAAATTTCAAGGAATATGTGGACCGCTGGAGGAGCCAGCTTCAGAAGATGCAGACCCGGCCATCAGAAAAGGACCAGATCAAAATATTCATCAAGGGTACCAAGCCCTCTATTTATGGCAAACTGAGGAGAATGACTTCGATGATTACTGATTTTCGACAGCTGAGGGAGACAGTTATGGATATTGAGGAGGAGGAAGCCGAGAACAGAAAATTTTATGGCCAGAACAGAAGGAATATTGGGGGACATTCAGGGACTATGCCTGCTACAGCTGAGGTCACTGCCATTAAGAACAGACGATTTTCTAACCTTGGTAAGCCTCTTTCAAAGGTATTCGAAAAGCTGAAGGCGCAAGGACTCTTAAAACCTTTGGAACCTAGGCCCATTCCAAATCCTGTGCCACCTCACATGAACTTAAATTTATACTGTCACTTCCACCAAGAAAAAGGCCATGACACCGACAACTGCGCCCGCCTCAGACATGAAATCCAAAACCTCATCGATGCCCATACAATACCCGACCCAGAGAAAGAACAACCCAATACACACAGAACCCCTACCAAATTACCACTCCGCCCCACCACCATGATAACCTTTTGCTTTCTTGAAACCTTCGTCCTCCGAACCCTCAACCACCAAGCTTCTCATATGGGGATAGGGATAACAATGGTGAAGAACCATGGGCTGAAGAAGAAGGCATTGTTGTTTCTCCTAGTTTATCTTGCACTTTTAATAAAGACATTGATTTGGTTTAGCTGTTCGAACGTTTCCTCAACAATAATAAAGGCGATCATTTCATTTATCTGCCTAAGACTATTACTTTCAAACTTGCAACATGAGTGTGTTCAATCTTGGTAATGTGATGCTCAGAACGTAGGGAATCCTCAAAAGAAGCAAGCAGAAAAGATAAGTTAGCCATTCAAGAATTGGGAAATGGAGATAGTGGGACTGTTAGACTTGGAAAGAAACGGGTTCATGGAACAAATCAGTGTAGCCAGATGGAAATGGTACTTTGCCTAAGGAAGAGAAGATCGAGCAGTCATCAAGAGAATTGACAGAAGACCTAACCCAACGGAATAAGAAAACTCATGCATACACGCATACACGTAATCTATATTTCATCTTTTCGGTGTTTGTTTTTGTTTTGTGTAAACAGGTGTCGAAGACAGAAAAGAGAAAGCGGCAAAGACAAGCCAATCAGAAACAGCTAAAGCACAGAAACAGATTCGAGTAGTTATCCTAGGGCCGGAACCCATATCAGTGTTAAGATTCAGATGGTAATATGAAGTTTGAGGCCAATATCAGCATGAGTTTCGGGAATGGATCCCAGGGGGCGAGGCCCACAGTATTAGCATGAGTTTCGAGAATGGATCCCAGAGGGCGAGGCCCACATTATCAGCAGTGAAAAAAGAAATATTCCTTGGAGTGAGAAAGTGAACAAAAAAAGAGAGAAAAAAAGAGAGGGAAAGAAGAAAGAGAGAGAGAGAGACCTTTGATGGTTAGACATATGTCCGGTGATGACATTGTGTGCTGTAGCAAGAAGCCTTAGAAACGAGAAGTGCGAGATTCCCTCTTGTCTGGTATTCTGAACGGATTGATCTCAGTTAGACTCAATAAGCACTTAATAAAGGTATCTCAACGGCAGAAGCCTGAACAGTTGATAAGATGACTAGTCGAAGAGATAATGGATCGGTGAATGACCGTTTGCCTGGATGTCCACCTTGATTTTCTTACGCTACGATACATGATATGGTTGGAAATACAGAAAGAAAAGTCTCTGCGATGAAAAGAAAAGAAATAAACCGCCTATAACCGATAAGCGTGAAGCTACCCATGGGCGAGTATTAGGACCACCATGAGGAGAAATGCTACCTTAAAGGGTAGGTGTGTCAGAAAAAAGAGAAAAAGAAAAGAAAAGAGAAAAAGAAGAAAAAAAAAAAAGGAAAAGAAGAAAAAGTTCCAAATGAAAAGAAAGAGACAGAAGAAAAAAGAAGACCATATCATGTTGAGTATGCCGAAGTAATCACAGAATGTGACCCAGACATCTAGGTTGGTTAGACCCATTGGTCCGATTCTCCGAAGCGAAATCATCAAGTTAGCTGGCTTAAGGAATAAGCTGCGAAAGAGCCTTAGCACACACACACTGGGAGTCTAGTTCAGATCACCCATTCAGAAGATTGGATTTGAGTATGTCAAGTACTTGGAAGATTCTTTGGCTTTGACGCAAAGCATTCGTTGAGGACGAAAATATGTCTAGCTATCAAAATTATCTCGCGAGAGGTAATATAATGTGTGAGATATAATATTCGTATCAGATTGGGGGCGAGGCCCATATCAGCTAAGGGGGCAAGGCCCCACATCATCTTTAGCTTGGGGGCGAGGCCCATGTCAGCTCGGGGGCGAGGCCCATATCAGTTTGGGGGTGAGGCCCATATCAGTATCAGATCGAGGGCGAGGCCCATATCAGTTCAGGAAGAAAGCCTATATTTAGTTCAGCTCGGGAATAAAGCCTACATTCGGTACAGTCCAGGAACAAAGCCTGCATTCAGTTCAGTTCGGGAATAAAGCCCACACTCAGTGCAGTTCAGGAAGAAAGCCTACATTCAGTTCAGTTCAGGAAGAAAGCCTGCATTCAATACAGTTCAGGAACAAAGCCACACAGTCAGCTCAGATCAGAGAACAAAGCTCAAGGGGAAGAAAGCCTCATGTCAGTATAGTTCGGGAATAAAGCTCGGGAGGAATAAAGCCTCATGTCAGTATAGTTTGAGAACAAAGCTCAAGGGGAAGAAAGCCTCATGTCAGTATAGTTTGAGAACAAAGCTCAAGGGGAAAAAAGCCTCATGTCAGTACAGTTCGGGAATAAAGCTCGGGAGGAATAAAGCCTTATCTCAACAGTTCGAGAATAAAGCTCGGGAGGAATAAAGCCTCATCTCAACATTTCGGGAATAAAGCTCGGGAGGAATAAAGCTTCATCTCAACAGTTCGGGAATAAAGCTCGAGAGGAATAAAGCCTCATCTCAACAGTTCGGGAATAAAGCTCGGGAGGAATAAAGCCTCATCTCAACACAGTTCGGGAACAAAGCTCGGAGGAATAAAGCCTCATCTCAGTAGTTCGGGAATAAAACTCAGAGGAATAAAGCCTCATCTCAACAGTTTGGGAACAAAGCCCAAAGGTCAAAGTACCTCAGCACAACAGACAAGTCAAGTAGTAGCTGGCGAGCCAGGTAAGTGAAAATGCATTACATGTACTTTGATAGGATTGTCACTGTCACACACTGCACAAGTCCCATCAAAGTGGGGGCGACTGTAGGCATTGCATTTTTGCATGTGAAACCCGATGAGGAGTCTTATTTGGAGACAACTATCTTTTAAGTCGCGGAAGTCGCGGGAAACGGACGTCGGAAGGGAAGCATCAAGAATTGACGTTTTGTTGGATTTAGTTCATGTGTTTAGCTTCGAGTTCGCTGTTGAATCTCCGTTTTAAAACTTAACCTTAGGCCAAGCTCGTTAAATCACATCCAAGAATAATTAAAACATTTAAAATACATGTCACAAATTAAAAATTTAAATTAAATCTAAATAAATTAAAACCAATTAATTAAACACAAATTAAATTGAATCGAAACCAATTAAACACAAGTTAAATTAATTTGGATTAAATTAAAAACCATTGAAACCAATTAAATTAAAATCAAATTAAATTAAAATAATCGAAATTAAAATAAATAACCAATCAATTAATTAAATTCTTAAAAATCACAAACCAATTAAAATGAAATCTTAATTAAATTAAATTCACAAATTAAATTAAAATACAATTCAATTCAATTAAATAACCAAATTAATTAAATTAAATGTTAAATCTAAAAATCACAAACCAATTAAATTAATTAAATTCACAAAGTAGCACCAATTAAATAAATTAAATTAAATTCACAAATTAAATCCAATTAAATAAATTAAATTAAAATTAAATCAAAATCTAATACCAAAATTAAATAAGTAATTTCCAAATTAAAATAATTTCATTCCTAAATTAAATAAATCAATCACCTAATTTAAATATTACCCACCTAAAATACACATATTTCTTTCCTAAAATAATCAAATTAAAATACACCTAATATAATTGATTTTATTCCTTAATTAAACCATGCAAACCCTAACCCTAATACATCCCCTCACTATATAAACAAACCAAAAATTAAACCTTCATCAACCTTCAACGGCCCTCACCTCACGTTCATCAAACACTCCCCTGCGTGCCACTACCGACCAAAGCCACGAACCCTAGCAATAATGTAAGCCACCCACTCGGCCACCCACTCATCACCGACCCTCCACCAAAGCTTCACAACAAACTGCCCTCACGCATGACCTTCACCTTGCCTCACGCCTAGCCAAGCCCTTTAACCACAAACCCTCATTGCCAGCCACGTTAACTAAGCCTCACATTGCCCTCAACGCCCCTCATCTTTACGCACAAAGCACACTGCCTTCACAATTCACGAACACATTGCACCTTCATGAGCCACGCCTAACCACAGTCCACACTTCACGGAACGCACAAGCCATCAACAGCCTTAAATAAGCCTTCAACTCACGCAAATCGCACCAAATCAGCCACCGAAACTGTCCCGAAGCAGTCCACCAACACCTGAACAGCGAACAGAAAATACAATGAATACAGCAGCGAAACAGAAGTAAAGCAGCGAACAAAATAGTGAAACAGCGAGCTAAGACGTTTAACCAGTGAACCGGAAGAGTTGCGAAGTGGTAGCCCTTCCGATGATCGTGAAACACGAGTCCGAGAATCGACAAAAAAAGATTAGACCTGAGGGTATTTTTCACATCCGTTTTCAGTGTTATTTTTATTATTTATTGAGATTCGTTTGCATGATTCTTATGTAGTGCGGTCTGTACTTGGGATACAACTCCACGTACCACTTGAGTAACGGCACATTCTTTTGTTTTATTTTGAGTTGTTTAATTATTTCACCATTTAAATTTTCTGCATATTATTTACTTATGTAATGATGACGAAAACGCATTGGCTTAGTAAGTGCGATGAAAGGTCCTCTAATTGAAGAGGTTAAAATCCTTTACCACGATGCTTCGCCGCGCCGGACGATGTATATTCGATTGGATGTGAGATATGTTCAATCGGGTATACGAGATCTGATATCTTTGTATTTACTTTTATTTCATATACGCATTGTGTTAATTGCGCATGGGCTTAGTAAGTGTGATGAAAGGTCCTCTAATTGAAGAGGTTAAAACCCTTTACCACGAGGCTTCGCCGCGCCGAGTATTTTTGTGTTTACTTTTGTCTTTATATATGCATTGTGTTATTTGTGTATGGGCTTAGTAAGTACGATGAAAGGTCCTCTAATCGAAGAGGTAAAAATCCTTTACCACGATGCTTCGCCGCGCCGGACCATGTATATTCGATTGGATGTGAGATATGTTCAATTGGGTATACGAAATCAGATACCTTTGCATTCACTTTTACTTCATTTATATATATTGTATTGTATGCCGCATGGGCTTAACTAGGGTGGTTTAAAGGTCCTCTATTTGAGGGAAAACGCCTTAAGGCTACCTTTTCCACGATGTTTTTACCGTGCTGTTATTACGCGATTTATCGCTGTTTTTACAAAATATCATTTTAATCATGCACTTTATTCCTGCTTATCACGAAATGTTTTGCCGTGCTTTCTTTTCATCTTACTCATTCATATGACATCATAGGGCATAATTTTGCATCACATATAACGTGTGTAACCGGAAATTTATAGTGTCCACATATGCGCACTTGCATCTCTCTCCTTCTTTGCGTTTTTCTTCTTCAAATCATGATTAATCACATTCTTTGGCATTACATCATGGCACGTTTATCTTTAATGTATGAGTGCATCTTTAGTGGTTTATCTTTTTGCATATTTAAATTCGCATCTTTCTTAATCTCTTCAAGTTATGCGCCTATGTTGATTTTGTTTATTATGCGGTTATTTTGATCTTATTTCATATGCCTTTATAATGCGCTTATAACATGAGATGTTCGCTGTTATTTTGATTTCCTTTATATCGCATGACAATATTGCCAAGGTTGTTTGTGTCTATGTTTGTATGAATGATTGAACTCTTATGATTTCATATGCTTGTTGTTGCATGCAAACTTAGCAATAGGACTTGATTTCATGTATGTTTAGATGTAAGCTTTATATTCATGCATGTGAACTTAGGATTGCGGTGCACTTTGAAATATATGTCATAGGCTTGGTTGGATTATGCATAAATCTTACATTACAAGTGGCATTAAGTAAGGGACCATTCCGAAACCAATGGTTTGAGGTCTTCCCTTGCGAGGGGTGAGTGTGGCCTTAAATCTTTGTCCCGGTTCACACCGGTGTGGCGACTCCATGTTATTTCGTACTCCCAACTAGGCCGCGAGCCTAGAAACAGCGTCGTCAAGTTCTGTTGTCCATAATCAGATTATCCGAATACGTGTGTACCTCGTACCACGTGCTTACCGATTTACAATACATGGTTGGCTTCTAGCAAAGCACTGTGCCTACCCAATTCTCCAGAAATATTCTTACTTGAATATATAATCAATGTCAGGCGTAGTATACGTAGTATTGCGTATTGCGATCCAGTATCGAATGTCATGTGCTAGGCCTGGGGCCATTTGTGTCCTTTTATTGAGTGATTCTTACTCAAGATCTGAGATTGGCATTGGCTTGTTGGCCAAAGTCAAGCCATTTGTCCGTCGAAGATGTGTTTGAATCACGAGAGTTTTGTTATATATTGGTGTCTTGTCAAAGTTGTGGTTTGTTGGCTAAAGTCAAGACCACTTTTTGTCCATCGACATTGATTACGAAGCTTTCCATGGTCAATCGCACTTGACTGTGATCACTAGGTTTGTTGTGCCAAAGCCAAGGCTTAGTTGATTCAGAGGAAAAAGGTTAGGTAATATATTGGATGTATTGGCATATATAAGATATATGTTTAGGATTTGGATATCCGCCTACTGGATCTAGGAATTGGAATTGATCCAATTGATCTTTGAGATCTACCTAGTTAAATATCATACAATTTGTTGGCCAAAGTCAAGATTGTGTGTTATTTAACGGGATCCTAGCCCACTAGGAAACACGGTTTCCCGAGTACTCGACAGAGGGTTAGAGGCTCGTCGAAAAATAGTGGGAGGCAAGTATTAGATTTGCAATATTCGTTTAATTACTTGCCATATGCGCTCATTCAAATTATTTCGTCGTTAGATTAAATGTTAGTTGGACTAATATTGAAATTGTTGTTTTAATAAGCAGTTGGACTGTATTATATTTGATTATATATAATTGGATTATAGCAATCAATATATTTGAATTAATTAATTTCAATTTACAGTTGATTTTATAATTGGATTATAGTAATCAATATAATTGAGGTTAATTAATTTAAATTATATTTGATTGTATAGTTGGACTATAATAATCATTATAATAAATAGTACCACAAATCGTTGATTAAATAGTTGGACTATTAGAATCAAGATAATTGAAAGATTAGTGTTTAAAACATAATCCTGGGTGAAAATGTATTTTTAAACGACTATATTTTTCAAATTGGGAATAATTTCAGGATGGTCCTGGAAATAAATAATAAGTTACTTTATTTGATAAAATAACCTATTATGCCTAAGCCAAGAATTAAACAAATAGTAGAGCAGCCAAATCTTTGGAAGATTTATGTGATGATAACTTAAGTGCTTAATTCGATATACTTGTCATAAATCTATGTTTAGATTTAAGAAGTATTAAAATTGCAATAAATAACTCTTGGAGGGTTAAAGACTATTCTCGAGGAGATAAATTCAAACTTTGCAATTAGGTAAGTGGCGCAAGGCGCACCATACTTCAATATTCTAGAAACCCAAGGCTTGCCCAAAGGCTTCTAAAATATTGGAAAGGGCAAAGGCAAAATCATTATGATCTTCTGGGAAGATAAAAGACAATCCTAAAGTGACTGTCGTTGGATATGGTAGACCTGAAGGAATTAAAGAAAGGGCAAGGCTTTGACTTTATGAATGTTTGTCAATATTATGTCTATTACTAGTATTAAAATTGGATTTTAAAATACTTAGTGTGGTACATAAAATATATAGATTGATGTTCAGAATCTGCTGTGAGCAGGATACTGACTTCAAGCTGAGATTAATCTGCGAATCTGAAACGGGATGAAAGTCGCTGTTTCGACCGTAGAATCCTAAGTTTAGGAACTACCTTTTGGGTATGTACTTAAATTAGGAAATGTTATAATGTAACTAGTTTGACTAGAAACATTATCTTTATATCAGTGTTTAATCCGTTGCGGATAGACCTTTATATTCTAGAACACTAAAGTGTTTCATTATATAAAGAATGATATTAAGATAAACACATTATATGTGAGTAACATAATTTATATTTTGAATATAAATAAATAAAATCTCAAACACATAAAATGACAAATATATAGCTCAAACTGATTTGATCAGTAGAGACTTATTTGTGGCATTGTTGTCTGGGACACAATTAAACAAGACTCGTATATCCACGCTTTTGAAGAGTGGGTACTAGGACTGATTTGACTATTCAAATAAAGTCTACGAATCTAGTTTATTAGGTAAAGTACCTGAAACACTATTTACTTGGTAATAGTGAAAGTGCCACCGATCTGTTAGCCCTATTCATAGTGAAGTAAGTGGGCCCATATCTAGCAAGGCTAGATGTGAATATGAATATTTCGTGACCTTAACGGATGTGGCATCACGTTATGGTTATGTGTTTCTTTTGAAGAACACAAATCGATAACTTTTAGAGATCCGACAAGAAGTAAACAAACAGATCATCTAAAGTATTAAACCGTCGCGGTAAGACCGTAATGGAAAATACTTAAGCAGTAAGTTTCAAATATACCTGAGATAGTATAGTATTCTTTCAATGAGGACTCCTCCCGAGACACGTCAGTTTGACTGTGTGTCCATACGGAGAAACTGAATTTTGTTGGACATGATAAGGTTAATCATGAGTCGCTCTGAGCTACCATTTCCTTCAACGGATATGAATTAACAGTGCAATACTTATTTAGAATAAGGTTCCATATAAATCTGTTTGACATGATTCATATTAGATATGAACAGGAAAGAAACAGGGTTTCACACTCCTAAAGATTGGGAATGCTGGGCATATGTTTGGATGATACCAAACTAAAACCCAAATTGGATTAGTGCAATTCATAGGTTATCCTAGGGAAAACCATAAATATAGTACTTATACATCTCACGATAGAACAATGTTATTGTTGCTCACCATGCGGTTTTCCTAAGAGGAATACCAATATGCAGTGGTAAGTGGGAGGATGGTATAACTCGATGAAAGTCGGAATAATACTGTTCAAGGCACGAAGTCCTTAATGGAACATAGATAGTTCATCAAGGATGAAATTATACCATTAATCTTCGAATACACAAAAACTGTGTAGATCGGAGAGAATCAGAAAACAACCTGGGGTATGGGTTTCTGATCTCACCTCATAAAGATGTCAATCTTGTTGAGGTAGACCAACCGACTACGTTTGAGGAAGTGATACAAGGTATCGACTCCCTTTTATGGCAAAGTGCCATGAGTCCAAAATGGATTCCATGTATACCAACTATGTTTGGACACTAGTTGATGTACCGCAAGGCATATGCCTACTGGTACAGTATAAGTCTTCAAGGAAGAGATACATGGATGGCAACATACCAACGTACAAAGCTAGGCTTTTAGCGAAAAGGTATCGTTATCAACATTGTGTTGATTACGGTTCAACCTTTTTCCTGTTGCCACGGTAAATCCATTTGGATAATGCTTGCTGAAATTGTACATTTATGAAATGTGTCAGTTAAAGATCAAAATCGCTTTCCTTAAACGGAAACCTTTTGGAGGATGTTTATAACATCCTGACGATTTTGTCGTACCTAAACCAGCAAACTAGGTTTGCGGGTTGTTCGATCCATGCTGGATTGAAGCAAGCATAAGGTTCTTGGAGCTGACGTTTTGATGTAATCATAATGGTTTATGATTTAATTCAAAACAAAAATAATTCTTGTGTATATAAGGAGGTTAGTTGGAGCGCACTGACAATGAATGTCCTATATAAAATAATGATAATATATGTCATTTCTTGGAAATGATATTCCCATAAAACAATCGACGAAAGCTTGGCTTTCGAGATAATTATCCTTAGAATTCTTAGGAGTAACAACCTTTATTCTAGGAATAAAGATCTATTGGGATAGATTTAAAGTTGTTAACACTCTCTGAGAAATTGTACATTTAAAATGTATGTGACTTGGTGTCTCATACGCTTTGAGCATATGGAGTCACAATCAGACCAATCCGAGTGAAAGTCACTGGATTAAAGTTAAGAACATCCGTTAGTATCTTAGATAACTAAGGATGCTGTCTTATTCTATGAAATGGAGAACTTGAAGTGACTGGGATCGCTGTAGCAAGTTTCCAAACCGATAAAGACGACTATAAGTCGCAAAAGGTACTATAAAGTTTGAATAACGGAACATGAGCTGAAAATCTTCCAAGCAAGATAATGTTGCCGAATAAACAACAGATGCGGGGTTTGTTGGCAGTTGAAGCGGCAATAGAAGCCTTCTGGGTCGAAGAAACAAATCTAATTAGATTAGATATAATTCTGTTAGCAAGCGAGCTAGGCTCGAGGCATAAATAAAGAATTAATGGTCTCATCAACGATCCGATATATACTTTGATATTCATAGGATTCATCGGATCATAACATCATGGCGATGGATGATCGTATTGTGGGACACAGGACCTGGGCGACGCCGTTCCTAGGCTCGCGGCCTGGTTTGGGAAGGATTACATAACATGGAGTCGCCACCCGGTGTGAACCGGGACAAAGATTTAAGGCCGCACTCACCCCTCGCAAGGGAAGACCTCAAACCGTTGGGTTCGGAATGGTCCCTTACTTATGTCACTTGTAATGAAAAGATTTATATAATAATTTAAACAAGCTGAAGTAACAATTATTTCTAAGGGTATCATGCTTCTAAATTCACATATATAAGATAAAATATGCGCCTAAATATACATGTATTTCATATATAAAATTGCATGCTTAACATATATCAAGATAGCAATGAACATACAACTTTGTACATCACATTCAGGAAAAACACAAGCACACATACTAACCATACAAGCATACGTGGTAACCATACAAGCACACATATGGCACTTTTCCAAGTGGTACGTGGAATTGTAGCCCAAGTACAGACCGCACTACCGTCCATTCGGAATCGGCTACGGAATTTACGTCTGGGTTTCCATCCGATATACCGCAAGAAATAATACTCAAATGTTATCATGACACAAGCATATGAATGGTGATACATTGACACATTTACAAAAGAAAGATCAACCAATAGGCAAATATGCATGCATATTATAAGACAGACTCAGTTCAGTGTGTGTGCGTTCGTGTAGCGTTCGTAAACGCGTTCGAACGGAATGAAACAGAATGCTCACGTTCGAGTAGCGTTCGTAAACGCGTTCGAACGGAGACGAGACAGAATGCTCACGTTCGAGTAGCGTTCGTAAACGCGTTCGAACGGATACGAGACAGAATGCTCACGTTCGAGTAGCGTTCGTAAACGCGTTCGAACGGAGATGAGACAGAGAGCTCACGTTCGTATGGCGTTTGTTAACGCGTTCGAACGGATACGAGACCTGACCATAATAAGGCAAAAACACATGCACGTTCGAGTTGCGTTCGTGAACGCGTTCGAACGGAAACGGACCTGATGCAATACATAAACAGAAAACAAAAGGGCGCGGCGAAGCACTGCCGTAAAGGTGACCTTTTGGGGTTCTTGATCTCTCAAAGAGAGGACCTTTAGACCAACATGCTAAGCCCATGCGCGTCATATCATACATGCAAGAATAGAACCAATCATGTCAACCAAGTATGCCCGATTGAACACATCTTCCGTCCAATCTGAACACACATCAACCGGCGCGGCAAAGCATCGTGGTAAAGGGCTTTTAGCCTCTCCCCATAGGGGATTTCACGTCACACTTACTAAGCCCATGCGCTCGATTGACTCATACGAAAATAACGATAATAATAATATTAAACTAAGTATGCCCGATTGAACGTATCTAGCGTCCAACCGAACATACATCAACCGGCACGGCGAAGTAGTGTCACGAAGGTGGCCTTTTCGGCTCTTTGTCTCCTAAATGGAGGACCTTTGGACTAACTCACTAAGCCCATGCGCCTGGTTGAATCATGCATAACTAACGACATATTGAGTTCAGGTAAAACAAACTAAATAAACAAGGGCAACACAACAAAAGAAAGATGGTGTCATTTACCCAAGCGGTACGTGGAATTGTGGCCCGAGTACAGATCATATTACCGTCCATTCGGAATCGGCTATGAAATTTATGTCCGGGTTTCCATCCGATATACCGCGAGAGTTGACACCTCTCTCATTCATCCAATACCCACAACATACCTCATACACACAATGGTACCACAAATACAGAAAATATAATCAAAATAAATAACCGGAAAGTAAAAATGAGAATAAATGTGAAAGATACCCTCAGGTCTAACCTTTTAAGCCGTCTCTCGGACTCACGTTCCACGAAGATCGAAAGGGGGTAAAAGCTCCGCAACTTTTCTGGTCTGCTGGTTCAACGTCCTAGCTCACTGTTTCACCGCTTTGCCTACGATTCGAACTCCGTTCTGCTCCTATTCGGCTCCTGTTTTGCTGCTCGCTGCACGGGCTACCTGTTTCAATGTTTTCAAAGAACTATTCCAAGTTGTGTGGGTTCTTAGTGCGATTATATATGATTATTCTTAAGGTTATCTATGTAGTTTTTATGTTACTGTTTTTGGATTTGGGCTGCTGTTTTGTGTGGATTTTCGGTGGTGGGTGAGGGATTGTTTTGGTGGTGATTTTCGGTGGTTGAGTGAGGATCAAGGGAGTGATATGCTTGTGATGTTTTCTAGGATTTCTTGCTATAATTCTTGTGTGAATTGTGTGTATAAGCTAGAGAGATTCGAGAGAGCTTGGGTGTGAATTCTATTGTGTCAAGAGAGAAGAATGGCCTTGGTTAGGGGTTGTTTATATAGAGAAGAGGTAGGGTTTGGCCTTGTGTCACAAGGAAGGGATTTTGTCATTAAAGAGGGGATATGATTTGGTGTTTAGCAAGGAAAGTCAAAGATTGAGGGGGGGACAAATTTGGTTTAGATTAGGAAGTCAAAACTTTTAAATTGGTGGATATCTTATTGAATTAGGAAGTCAAATATGTGATTGGCTTTAATTGGTTAAGATTGATTTTAATTAGGCAAATCTTATTTTTAGTTTTAGTATATAATATATTTGATTCATTTATATTAGGCATGAGTTTATTTTATGTTTTATTTAATTTGGTAAATGATTTAAATGTTTTATTTTAATGTTTAATATTTAATTTATATTTAATTATTTAATTTGGGATGTGTTTTATGGGCTTTGGGAAACTAAATGGGCTGGGCGTGAGGCTAGCAGCAAAACCAGAATTACCGGCTCCGTTCGAACGCCTCAGCGCACGCGGCACGAACGTCAGCAATCTGCACGAGGTTCGAACGAAGTAACGAACGCAGCACCAACGAAGACAGTGAGCCTTGTTTATTCTGAATTTCCCCTTCCGATGTCCGTTTCCCGTGACCTCCGTGACTTAAAAGGTAGTGTCTCCAAAATGAGACTCATCATAGGGACTTATGCGTAAAAATGCAGTGCCTACAGTCGCCCCCACTTTGATGGGACTTGTGTAATGTGCAACAGTGATAATCCTATCAAAGTTATGCAATGCATTTCTACTTACCTGGCTCGCCAGCTGTCACTTGACTTACCATGTGTTGAGTTGCTTTGATTTGGTGGTGAGGTGCTGCGACCCCTGGTTCATTCCCGAAGTGAGCTGAAGGTCTTGTTCCCATTTTGAGCTGAGGGTCTTGTTCCCTGAATTGTTCAGTGGTGGGTTTTGTTCCCGTGGGTCTTGTTCCCATTTTGAGCTGAGGGTCTTGTTCCCTGAATTGTTGAGTGGTGGGTTTTGTTCCCGTGGGTCTTGTTCCCATTTTGAGCTGAGGGTCTTGTTCCCTGAATTGTTGAGTGGTGGGTTTTGTTCCCGTGGGTCTTGTTCCCATTTTGAGCTGAGGGTCTTGTTCCCTGAATTGTTGAGTGGTGGGTTTTGTTCCCGTGGGTCTTGTTCCCATTTTGAGCTGAGGGTCTTGTTCCCGAATTGTTGGTTGTTGAGTGTTGGTTTTTGTTCCCGTGGGTCTTGTTCCCATTTTGAGCTGAGGGTCTTGTTCCCTGATTTGTTGAGTGTTGGGTTTTGTTCCCGAACTGTGCTGACATGAGGCTTTCTTCCCCTTGAGCTTTATTCTCTCAAACTTATACTGATATGAGGCTTTCCTCCTCTGGGCTTTGTTCCCTGACTGTACTGAATGTGGGCTTTATTCCCTAACTGTTGCGATGATGGTCCATTTCGAACCGTGCTCCATTTTCGGAGTGCTATTCCCGGCTTGTTCATTCTTGAACTGCCCATTCCCGGACCATATCTCCATTCTCGGAGTGCCATTCTCGGCAGAACTGATCTGATGTAATGTGGGCCTCGACCCTGGGATTCATTCCCAAACTGTGTTTGATGTGGGCCTCGACCCTGGGACTCATCCCCAAAACTGATTGCTGAAGTGGGCCTCGGCCCCAACTGCTACTGACATGGGCCTCGCCCCCCAGATTGATACTGAATGTGGGCCTCGACCCTGGGATTCATTCCCTTGGGATTCATTCCCGAAACTCTGCTATTGTACTGTTACTGCTTCTGGTTGGCTCGCATTTGACGCTTTCTCTTTTTCTCCTCTGAAACCTGTTATTACCAAACAGAACAAACACAAAAAGGATGCGAATATGTTACGTGTATGCATGCATGCATGATTGGGTTTCCTATCCCGTTAGGTTAGGTCTTCTGCCATTCTCTTGGTGACTGCTCGGTTTTCTCTCCCTCGGGTAAAGTATTGCTTTTTTCTTTCCAAATTGATCGGCTTGGTGAACTCATTCCCTTCTGACAGTCTCATTGCCCCATTTCCCTATTTCTGAATGGCTATCTCATATTTTCTGTTTTCTTATTCTGAGGATTCCTCGAGTTCTAAATATCGCTGAGTATCATAGTACTAAGGCCTAATGCTTTTCTCAAATATACTCATGTTGCAGAAGAGATTCAGCGAAATGAACGTCTTTATTATCATAAAAAAAGGTTCGAACAAGTAGACAAAACCAATGTCTTTATTAAAAATGCAAGATCAAATAAACTAGGAGGAACAGCTCCATCATTCGCAGCATTGCCTTCTCCCTTGACCTATGGTCCTTCGTTGTCATCCATGTAATAAGCTTGGTGGTGGAGGGTTTTGAGGACAAAGGTTTCGGGTAGGCCAGAGTTGATCATGTAGGTGGGTGGTGGAACAAAGTGGTAGTTTGGTAGAGGGTTTCTGTGTGTGTCAGGTTGTTCTTTCTCTGGGTCGGGTATTTTGTGAGCATCGATGAGGTTTTGGATTTCATGCCTAAGGCGGGGGCAGTTGTCAGTGTCATGACCTTTTTGCTGGTGGAAGTGGCAATATTGGCTCAGGTCGAAGTAGTGTGGCACAGGGTTTGGGATTGGTCTAGGGTCTAAAGGCTTCAGGAGTCCTTGTCCTTTCAACTTCTCAAGCACCCTTGATATAGGTCTACCAAGATTGGAGAACCGCCTATTTCTGACGGTAGCGACCTCTGCCGTAGTGGGCTTGGTCTCAAAATGCCCTCCAAAAGTTCTTTTATTCTGGCCATAAAACTTTTTGTTTTCAGCCTCCTCTTCTTCGATATCCATAACAGTCTCTCTCAACTGTCGGAAATCCACAATCATGGAGGTCATTCTCCTCAGCTTGCCATAAATTGAGGGCTTAGTACCCTTGATGATCATTTTGATCTGGTCCTTTTCTGAGGGCCGAGTCTGCATCTTCAGAAGCTGGCTCCTCCAGCGGTCCACATACCCTTTGAAGCTCTCCTCCGGCTTCTGCTTAGTGTTCTCCAAATCTCGGAGTGACAAATCAATCTCTAAGTCTGTAACATACTGCTTCAGAAAAGCATCAGCTAGTTCCTTCCAATCTTCCTTAACCTTCTTCTCAAGGCTATGATACCAAACCACAGGTGCCCCCTCGAGTGACATCCCAAACATCTTTTGGACTTGGCGCTGAGACAGGCCAACTGAACTCATAACAGACACATACTGACGGAGATGCACCCTTGGATCTCCATTCCCATTGAACTTAGCCAAATCCGGCATCTTAAACTGCGCTGGCAACTGCTCCTCGAACTTCATTGTCTCATAGTCTAACAAATCTTCATTCTTACCCCTCATCTTGCGGGTAACGGATTCAACCTGCTCCCTGAGTTTCTGTATCTCGGCCTGAGACCCAATTACTCTGTCTGTTGCATACTCTGCATTATCATCATCAAAAGCGGGTATATCACCCCCCAACCCATTCGGAGGCTCCTCGCGCCTTACATTCTCAGAATCTCCCCCGGCACGGGGCATAGCCATATTAGTCATGGCAGCAGTCAAGGCTTGCAACTGTTCAGTAATCTTGGCGAAGCCACTTTCCAACTGATCTATCCGGGATACCTCAGTATCTGATTCACTCATGTCTGTTCTCGGTATTTTGGTGAGTCTTCCCTTTTTTCTAACCCAACGGGAATCTATGATGGCTTTTAGAACACAATGGTTAACATGATGTATGTATGCATGATGTGCATAAGAAGTATATAACATATATTAAATCAAATAAAATTCTCAAACAAATCGGCCTATTACCATTTTAGAAGTTTTTGGGACAACTGTCATAAGAGTGAACCCGTCCCAGTTTAAATGGCCTAACGAGTTCATGTCTTATGGCAAAGAGCCCAACTAAATCCAAATGATAAAATTCCGAACACAATCATAAAATGGCCCATTGTTATTTAGAAACCTTTTGGCCCAATCGTCATAAGATGTGTTCTTGTCCCAGTTTAAATGGCCCAACAAGCCCATATCCCATGATAAGTGGTCCAAATGGATCCAAACAACGATGTTCTCAAACACAAGCAAGATGATGCAAACATGACATAATAATTTTTTTACAAAGTGGCCCATCAATATTTCAGAAGCTTTTGGCCTAATAGTCATACGGTGCGAACTTGCCCCAGTTTAAATGGCCCAGCAAGCCCGCATTTCTGACAATAGTCCAACTGCATCCAAATGAGGATGGTCCACAAGCACATACTCAAGGAAATAATTGCTACTTTAACCATATAAACCAGTCTATGGGTGGGTTTGCAAGAGTATGGACAAAGGCTCTCACTGGCGAAGGATAGCCCACAACTAGGTCTCCCCACTCAAGGGTTCGAGCAACCAAGTGAGCGCACCCTTTTTTATACACTAAGGTACGTACCAATGAGCTATGGTGTGTGACGGACTGTCAAATGGATTTCCCGTTGTAGATTCCCCAGAGGGAAGGTGGAGCGAGGCTCACTTAAATACCCAAGCCTCTTAGGCTCTTATCGCTTGGTGTCAGGAATAAACAACGAGTCCTCCAAATTAGTCCATCACAAAGGCTACGAGTAGATGGCCATATAGGTGTCCTCACAGCTTTTCCTTCTAGAAAGGTAGTGAGTGAAGGAAGACACCAAACCATTACCTAGCCTCAAAGTGCCCTTGATTAAACCCTCACTTTATCCACTATAGACACGGTCAATTAAAACATAAATCCAATCATTACAAGACAATATTCGGGGCCGATTCTCTATCCCCAGTGGAGTCGCCAGACTGTGGGACACAGGACCTGGGCGACGCCGTTCCTAGGCTCGCGGCCTAGTTTGGGAAGGATTACATAACATGGAGTCGCCACCCGGTGTGAACCGGGACAAAGATTTAAGGCCGCACTCACCCCTCGCAAGGGAAGACCTCAAACCGTTGGGTTCGGAATGGTCCCTTACTTATGTCACTTGTAATGAAAAGATTTATATAATAATTTAAACAAGCTGAAGTAACAATTATTTCTAAGGGTATCATGCTTCTAAATTCACATATATAAGATAAAATATGCGCCTAAATATACATGTATTTCATATATAAAATTGCATGCTTAACATATATCAAGATAGCAATGAACATACAACTTTGTACATCACATTCAGGAAAAACACAAGCACACATACTAACCATACAAGCATACGTGGTAACCATACAAGCACACATATGGGCACTTTTCCAAGTGGTACGTGGAATTGTAGCCCAAGTACAGACCGCACTACCGTCCATTCGGAATCGGCTACGGAATTTACGTCTGGGTTTCCATCCGATATACCGCAAGAAATAATACTCAAATGTTATCATGACACAAGCATATGAATGGTGATACATTGACACATTTACAAAAGAAAGATCAACCAATAGGCAAATATGCATGCATATTATAAGACAGACTCAGTTCAGTGTGTGTGCGTTCGTGTAGCGTTCGTAAACGCGTTCGAACGGAAATGAAACAGAATGCTCACGTTCGAGTAGCGTTCGTAAACGCGTTCGAACGGAATGAAACAGAATGCTCACGTTCGAGTAGCGTTCGTAAACGCGTTCGAACGGAGACGAGACAGAATGCTCACGTTCGAGTAGCGTTCGTAAACGCGTTCGAACGGAGATGAGACAGAGAGCTCACGTTCGTATGGCGTTTGTTAACGCGTTCGAACGGATACGAGACCTGACCATAATAAGGCAAAAACACATGCACGTTCGAGTTGCGTTCGTGAACGCGTTCGAACGGAAACGGACCTGATGCAATACATAAACAGAAAACAAAAGGGCGCGGCGAAGCACTGCCGTAAAGGTGACCTTTTGGGGTTCTTGATCTCTCAAAGAGAGGACCTTTAGACCAACATGCTAAGCCCATGCGCGTCATATCATACATGCAAGAATAGAACCAATCATGTCAACCAAGTATGCCCGATTGAACACATCTTCCGTCCAATCTGAACACACATCAACCGGCGCGGCAAAGCATCGTGGTAAAGGGCTTTTAGCCTCTCCCCATAGGGGATTTCACGTCACACTTACTAAGCCCATGCGCTCGATTGACTCATACGAAAATAACGATAATAATAATATTAAACTAAGTATGCCCGATTGAACGTATCTAGCGTCCAACCGAACATACATCAACCGGCACGGCGAAGTAGTGTCACGAAGGTGGCCTTTTCGGCTCTTTGTCTCCTAAATGGAGGACCTTTGGACTAACTCACTAAGCCCATGCGCCTGGTTGAATCATGCATAACTAACGACATATTGAGTTCAGGTAAAACAAACTAAATAAACAAGGGCAACACAACAAAAGAAAGATGGTGTCATTTACCCAAGCGGTACGTGGAATTGTGGCCCGAGTACAGATCATATTACCGTCCATTCGGAATCGGCTATGAAATTTATGTCCGGGTTTCCATCCGATATACCGCGAGAGTTGACACCTCTCTCATTCATCCAATACCCACAACATACCTCATACACACAATGGTACCACAAATACAGAAAATATAATCAAAATAAATAACCGGAAAGTAAAAATGAGAATAAATGTGAAAGATACCCTCAGGTCTAACCTTTTAAGCCGTCTCTCGGACTCACGTTCCACGAAGATCGAAAGGGGGTAAAAGCTCCGCAACTTTTCTGGTCTGCTGGTTCAACGTCCTAGCTCACTGTTTCACCGCTTTGCCTACGATTCGAACTCCGTTCTGCTCCTATTCGGCTCCTGTTTTGCTGCTCGCTGCACGGGCTACCTGTTTCAATGTTTTCAAAGAACTATTCCAAGTTGTGTGGGTTCTTAGTGCGATTATATGTGATTATTCTTAAGGTTATCTATGTAGTTTTATGTTACTGTTTTTTGGGAGGTTGGGTGCTTGTTTTGGTGGATTTTCGGTGTGGTTAGGGGTTGTTTTTGTGATTTTCGGTGGTGTGAGAGTGAGGATCAAGGGAGTGATATGCTTGTGATGTCTAGGATTTCTTGCTATAATTCTTGTGTGAATTGGGTGTATAAGCTAGAGAGATTGGAGAGAGCTTGGGTGTGAATTCTATTGTGTCAAGAGAGAAGAATGGCCTTGGTTAGGGGTTGTTTATATAGAGAAGAGGTAGGGTTTGGCCTTGTGTCACAAGGAAGGGATTTTGTCATTAAAGAGGGGATATGATTTGGTGTTTAGCAAGGAAAGTCAAAGATTGAGGGGGGGACAAATTTGGTTTAGATTAGGAAGTCAAAACTTTTAATTGGTGGATATCTTATTGAATTAGGAAGTCAAATATGTGATTGGCTTTAATTGGTTAAGATTGATTTTAATTAGGCAAATCTTATTTTAGTTTTAGTATATAATATATTTGATTCATTTATATTAGGCATGAGTTTATTTTATGTTTTATTAATTTGGTAAATGATTTAAATGTTTTATTTTAATGTTTAATATTTAATTTATATTTAATTATTTAATTTGGGATGTGTTTTATGGGCTTTGGGAAACTAAATGGGCTGGGCGTGAGGCTAGCAGCAAAACCAGAATTACCGGCTCCGTTCGAACGCCTCAGCGCACGCGGCACGAACGTCAGCAATCTGCACGAGGTTCGAACGAAGTAACGAACGCAGCACCAACGAAGACAGTGAGCCTTGTTTATTCTGAATTTCCCCTTCCGATGTCCGTTTCCCGTGACCTCCGTGACTTAAAAGGTAGTGTCTCCAAAATGAGACTCATCATAGGGACTTATGCGTAAAAATGCAGTGCCTACACGTATAAATCGCATCAGACGATAATCATGTAATCCACTGACGAAAACCTTTTCTCAGCAGTTTGAGCCAACCGTACATAGTTCGGGTGTAAGACACTCGAGTGACTAGCTATAGGCCAGTGGGAGATTGTGGGACAATTATGACCTATAGCGTCACTATTTGTACAGATCATGGTGTTGTTGTACAAATTAACTATGTGACAAAGGAGATTTCTCTCTTATCATTTGTGATTAGATCACCTAGATGTATAAATGATGAGAGGTCCCTATGATTTGTTCCTGGACGGAGAATGATATGAGACAATATCAGTCCACGTAGGATAAATCATTAAATATCCCTAGTCGGAGTATTATCGAGATTGGACATCGATAAATACGTAAAGGACTAGTATTGCACTTGTGCGCGTTGTGAGGGCCCAACAACATAGTTCTCATATATTTGGGTATTGGATACTCATGCAAGTGTAATAGAAGGTTGTGTTTCACCGATGGTATGGGAAACAGCTTCGCTCTGGATAGACCCCCTCGGAATCCCATTGGTAGTATGACTGTGTGTCTATGGGAGTCCGACATCAGGGTAGGTGTATTTGGTCTTAACCTGAGACTTGCAACGCTAATACTTACGATAATAAATATACTTTGGTTGAGGTTGTCCAGGGCTTTAACCGGTTCTGTGTACGCCAATACTGGGTATATTGAAAATCGTAGAGTATTGGGTGTGATGTCAAGACGGAAGTATCACTCCAGTCGTAGTGGAGATGATGTCACGTAGGATACAGTATTAGTGCTCTTAAGTACTGCGCGGCCATCGGGATATTAAGACTAGGTCATGTATATCCGATTATAGAGACTAGTTACCAGACATCCGACATGTGCTTCGTACGGGGGAGACACAACTCCAGCCTCAGGCCTAGCACGTGACCATCCGATACTAGATAGATATGCACTATACGATGTATACTATGCCTGATACAGATCCTTCATTCCTGTAAGGATATTTCTGGAGAATTGGGTAGGCATGGCGCTTTGCTAAAAGCCAACCTTGTCTTGTGAATCGGTAAAATGTAGTACTTGGTACTTACGTGTTCGGATAGTCCGACGACCGTATTTACTGCCAACATATCTGGGGATCTCATGGGTCGCTTCCCAATGATTCACCGATGATGTATGACTCGCACTCTAATTAATCTGGGATTAATTCGATGAGAGAGAAAATTAATCTGGGATTAATTACGGATATATTTTATCTGGGATAAAATATCGTCTAAGAGAGAAAACGATTAATTTGGAATTAATCGGGTAAATTAATATATTCGATATATTAAACGGAATTGGATTTCGACGCGGAATTAAAATTAGATTTTAATTCGGGCGAACGAATTAATTTAGAATAGTGAATTCGCTAGGCGTAATCATTTAATTACGACGCAACGGAAAATTCGCTAATTAGGAATTAGCAAACCGAGCCCGAGAGTGATTGCGAGCGCATTCGCATTTCGAATTCGAGTGCGGCACACAAGTCACATCAAGCGTCAAATCATTTATCACATCAAGCGTCAAATCACTTGTCACTTTGAGTGATGTGACTTGATAACATGTCACTTTATTAAAGTTGATGTGACTTGATGGACATTGATGTTGGAGTGTGGAACACTCAAGGTTATTGTATAAAGTTTAATTTGACTTTTTGAAAGTAAAATTAAATGAAAATTATTTTATTATTTTTGGAAAATATATAAAGTGAAATGGTTTACACTTTAACCTAACCTAACACATCTCTTTCATCTCTCTTTCTCTCCTTCAAGTTAACGCCCAAGGGGCTGTGAACTGCCTTGGTTGGCCGAAATTGGTGAGCCATTTTTGAGTGATTTTGTTGCAAAATACTTGAGAGCTAGCACCCCGAGAGTTATACGAAGGTGTTAGGGAAACCCACCCAAAAGCCGGGAATCAAACGACGAAGATTCGAAGCTTAAAATGGTGACTCAAAACTTAAAACAGTGGGCAGAAAAATCTGCACTGCAGTGGCCTTTTGGAAGGGCTAAAATGGTTTTTGTTCTTCATCAAATCATCTCAACCGATCGATGTGAGTATTCCACTATCTCCTTTGATGTATTCACACTTGTTTTTCATGCTTGTTATGATCTTGGGACCTAAAATAGAAACCAACAAGAAATGCATCTGCCAATTCCCTCCAATCTTCCATAACCTTTTTCTCAAGGCTGTGATACCACACTACAGGTGCCCCCTCGAGTGACATCCCAAACATCTTTTGGACTTGGCGCTGTGACAGACCCACTGAACTCATCACCGAGACATATTGCCGCAGATGGACCGTCGGGTCTCCATTCCCATTAAAATTGGCTATATCAAGCATTTTAAACTGAGCAGGCAGCTGCTCCTCGAAGGTCATCGCCTCATAATCCAACAAGTCCTCATGTTTCCCCTTCAGTTTATGGGTACTGACTCCATCTGATCACGGAGTTTCTGTATCTCGGCCTGAGACCCGGCTATTTGCCCCGCGGCATATTCAGCCATATCATCATCAAAAGCGGGGATGTCATCCCCCAACCTATTCGGATTCTCCTCACGTGTTACATTCTCCGAGTTTCCCCCAGCACGGGGCACAACCATATTAGCAATAGCAGCGGTCAAAGCTTGAAATTGTTCGGTAACCTTGTGAGACCATTCTCCAGCTGATTCATACGGGATACCTCGTTCTCCGATTCACTCATTTTTGTTATCGGCCTTTTAGTGAGTCTTTCCTCTTCCCTAACCCAACGGGACTCTATGATATCTTTTAAAATTCTCAGTCAGCGTGTATGCGTAAACTAGGTCTCCCCACTCAAGGGTTCGAGCGACCAAGTGAGCGCACCTTTTTTTACCTTACGGTACGTGCCAACGGGTTGTGGTGCGTGACTGACTGTTAGATGGATTTCCTGTTGTAGATTCCCCAGAAGGAGGGTGGAGCGAGGCTCTCTTAAGTACCAAGCCTCTTAGGCTCTTATCGCTTGGTGTCAGGAATAAACAATGAGTCATCCAAATTAGTCCATTACAGTAGGCACAAGTAAATGATTATCTAGGTGCCTTCAGAGCTTTTCTTATAGAAAGGTAGTGAATGAAGGAAGACACCAAACCATTACCTAGCCTTAAAAGTGCCTTTGATTAACCCTCTTTCAACCCACGGTAAACACGGTTAATTAAAGCACAAATCACAAACATTACAAGACATTATTTCGGGGCCAATTCTCTATCCCCAGTGGAGTCGCCAGACTGTATGACACAGAAACTGGACGACGCATGTTGTTCTAGGCTCGCGGCCTAGTTGTGAGTACGGAGTAGCCCGAGGGGGACTAAATCGGAGAATAATGGAGTCGCCACCCAATGTGAACCAGGAAAGTGATTTAATACCGCACTCACCCCTCGTAAGGGAAGACCTCAAACTGTTGGGTTCGGAATGGTCCCTTACTTATGCCACTTGTAATGAAATAATTTGTGCAATAATTTAACCAAGCCTAAGCAACATTTATTTCCAAGGATAATCTACTCCTAAATTCGCATGTATAACATAAATCATCCTAATGCAAAACATACGATATCACCCAATAATCTCATGAACTTATTGAATCATCAAGCACGAAAAATAAATAACAACCTAAACATAAGCGTAAATTGAATGCCTATTCCGAAAGAAGATAACCAAATCATGCATAGGGGAATAACGTACTAATGGCTAAATCATGCTTGAGAAACAGGCAACATACTAATGACCTAATCATGCTTGAACACAATCTCACAAACACATCAAATAGATAAATGCGGGAATACAAATAGATGATAATGGTGGGAACATCAATAATGGAATAGTATGATTAATTACATAATACAAAAGAAATCACCCAAGAAGCAATTATACATGATATTTGATAAAAAGGAATCAGTTCAGTGTATGCGCGTTCGTCTAGCATTTGAAAACGCGTTCGAACGGTAAACAGAAGGTTCACGTTCATATAGCGTTTGAGGACGCGTTCGAATGGGACAACACTTGATGAAACAAAACACATGTGCGTTCGAGTACCGTTCATAAACGCGTTGGAATGGTAAACAGAAGGTTCGCATTCATATAGCGTTTGATAACGCGTTCAAACGGGACAAAACCTAATAAAACAAAACACATGCGCGTTCGAGTAGCGTTCGTAAACGCATTCGAATGGTAAACAGAAGGTTCGCGTTCGTATAGTGTTTGGTAACGCGTTCGAAAAGGACAAGATCTGATGAAACAAAACACATGCGCGTTTGGGTAGCGTTCGTAAATGAGTTCGAATGGTAAACAGAGGGTTCATGTTCATATAGCATTTGAAAATGCGTTCGAACGGGATAAGACCTGATGCATGAAAGACGACGCAAACACATACACAAATGCACAATGTAGGACCCCGGGTGCCCGATTGAATTCATTCTCATTCAATCGAGTGTACCTCATACGGCGCGACAAAACATCATGGTAAAGGTAGCCTTCGGGCATTTTCCCTCTAGTAGAGGACCTTTAATCCACCCTAGTTAGCCCATACACATTAAAATGCAATACATGCATAAATAGAACAATGATATGCACAAAGTCAATGACATAACAAAAGGCGCGGCAAAACATCGTGGTAAAGGTAGCCTTTGGGCATTTTCCCTCGAATAGAGGACCTTTAATCCACCCTAGTTAGCCCATGCGCATTATATTATTATGCATGCAAATGAATAAGACAATGATGTGGAACTCCGTATGTTCGATTAAACATATCTCATATTCAATCAAACATACTTCGTCCGGCGTGCAAAACATCGTGGTAAAGGTAGCCTTTAGGCATTTTCCCTCGAATAGTGGACCTTTAATCCACCATAGTTAGCCCATGTAATCGCAACATCGACACACAAACAAACAACATACAGAAAGTAAATGGCGAAATATAAAATACGGATAATAAACAATCAAGATAAGCTAAAGAGAGATATGTGTCGTTTGCTCAAGTGGTACATGGAGTTGTATCCCAAGTACAGATCGCACTACCGTCCATTCAGATTCGGCTACGGAATTTACGTCTGGGTTTCCATCCTATATACCATAAGAGGCGGCACATCTTCCCTCTCATTCAAATGCTACAACATTCATCCACAAACGACTCTCATGCGAAGAAAATAAATAAAAGAATTAAAAGACGAATGAAAATTTATAAGAAAAGCGCCCTCAGGTCTAACCTTTTTAAGTCGTCTCTCGGAAGTACGGTACACGGTCTTCGAAAGGGTTAATGCTCCTCAACTCCTCTGGTTCACTGGTCCACTACTCTCGTTCGTTGTCTCACTATTTTGAGTCATCGTTTCTCCTATTTTGATGCTGTTTTTACTGTATTTCATTGGTGTTTCGGTGATGTTTTCTGGTCACTGTTTTGAGGTGTGCTTTGGTCACTGTTTTGGGCTGTTTTTGTGTGGTATTTTATGGGTTTTTTGTTCACTATTTCAGGTATTTTAGGCCACTATTTTGGGGTATTTGGGCTGCTGTTTTGGTGATGTTAGGGCTGTATGGGATGTGTTTTGGTCACGGTAATGGGGGCTATTTTTCAGTTTTGTGATTTTCGATGGATGTATGGGTTATTTCAAGGGTGATTTTCGGTTGGTGGAGAGAGGATGAGAAGTGAAATATTTTCTTTGCTTCTAGTTTTAGATTAGGTGTTAATGCTAGGCTCTACAAGGGTTGGATTTGTGTCTCTTTTATAGGCAAAGGCTAGGGTTTTCTCTTGCTTGAATAGGAAAGTGACCAATTAGTGTCATACAAGGAAAATCTATATTTAATTAGGGACATGATTTGTTTAAATTAGGAATATGTTTATTTGATGCTTATTTGCTTTATTTTAATTTTCCATGTGTTAAATATGTGTTTTATTAATTTGGATATGTTTTATGGGCTTTGGTGGGCTAATTGGGCTTGGGTGTGAGGCTAGCAGCAAAACCAGAAGTACCGACACCGTTCGAACGCTGATGTGAATTGAATCTGATGACATACTTATTCTGAATTTCCCCTTCCGACGTCCGTTTCCCTCGACTTCCATGATTTAAAAGGTAGTGTCTCCAAATGAGACTCATCATAGGGACTTACATGCAAAATGCAGTGCCTACACTATTGGGCTGCTTAATGTGGATAATTTTTTCGATTTTCTCTGTGTATTTCTTACAGATGCTAAAATACTTGGATTCATCACGAAACTGGTAAAAGATATATTTGTAACTGCAAAGACAGCCGATGAATTAATTGACCAACTTAAATCATTTGAACCACAAGTCAATCCCATTCTTTCAAAGATAAACTGGTCCGAAAATGATCGTGGCAAGAAGCGTAAACTGGATTTTGATCTTAATATGTAATTTTTAGTAGCCGTAATTGTCAAATCTGCGCTAACCAGGTGATATCTTCTAAACTCTTCTTCTTCTTCTTTTTCAGACATTGGGGACAATGTCTCGATTAGGTTTGGGGGAGATAATATTTGACTTGCATGTTTTTATTTATTTTGTTAATTTTTTTTCGTTATTTTGTGTGTTTTTGTAAAAATTTTAATTTTTTTTTTGTTTTTTGTTTAAAATTTTTAACTAACCAAGCAAAATTATTGTTTTGAGATAGCTGAGTAAGGAGCTTCCGTTCCTGAGACATATCTCATACTCATTCGTAACAAGTTATTTATTGTTTATTTCCTTTTAAAATATTTAATTTGTTAATTCTCCAAAATATTGATTAAATTTGACCTTCGTAAGCTCATTTGACAGGTATTATCAAAAACACTGTAACATATGAACATGGGTGTAAGTGAAAATTTTATAATATTCAGTTCTCTGGTTCATTGGAAGCACCTAAATGTAGTGAAAGGTGTTTTTATTTAAAAAAATTCAAAAAAAGTGAGAATAAAAACTGACCAAGCTTCTACTTAGTAACCGGGCGTCCTGCCAAACCAGCAGTGATTGTTCGCGTCAAATGATATGACTTAAGTTAGTTAGTTAATAAAAAATTTATACTTAGTAACCGGATGTCTTGCCTCAGTAAGTAGTGATTGTTCGCATCAAACGATATAGCTTAGCTAGTTTAATAAAGGTTTTACTTAGTAACCATACATCTTTCCTCAGTAAGCAGTGATCGTTCGCGTCAAACGATAAAGCTCGAAAAATAAAAAGAAATAATTTTCTTATTGTTGTAAATAAACTTTCATTGCCAAAAGGTGTGAACTCTAACAAAACTTTAGGAAACAAATATTACTCTCTTTTCAACTACACTTGTGAATATTATTCGCAAAATGGATTGATTAGTAGCTTGTTAATTATGTATAAGGAGGATGGTAAAAAGAATAGGAGAATTTACTTATTTGGTATTTTAGAAATATAGAAAACAACTACTAACTTTGATAAGAAGTTTCACTTATTTAGTCACTAACTTGTTTATTCTATTTTCTCTCGTCTTTTTGCTTTGTGTGTATTAGTTTGATGTTTGTGGGTATCGTCACTGTAAGCCCTCACGAGACTACAACTCGTCCACTAGGAACACCTAGGGGTTTAAAGGCTTGTTGCATATGTTAAATGCAACCGTGATCCCTACGAAAGTGGCTTAGTTTAATTTTATTTTTTAAAGTTGTTTATTTTATTTTTTTTGTTTTGCTCGAGGACTAGCAAAATGTTAGGTTTAGGGGTGTGATGAGCGGAAAATATATCACATTTTACCGCTCATTTGACCTAATATTTTATTTAGTTTATTTGGTTTATGAATATTTTGATGTGTTTTTGTGTGTTTGCAGATAAAATAAAATTGGGACTCAATGGAATCATTCAGGAAGAAATATAGAATAAATAAGGGATAAAACTGGACTTGACATTTGGATTTTGGAGGTTGGAAACTTGAAATGACGTTCTAATGAAGTACAATTTCAGAAATTTCAACTTTGCGCAATTTTCGTATTTTGGCCATAACTTTCTACTCTGATATCGGATGGAGGTGATTTTCAAGTTCCAGATTAAATAAGATTCAAAGATCTACAACTTTGATGTTCATAAGATATTCAAATTCGGAATGTTTCATGACCGAAAGTGATGAACAATCTGAAATTGTGTTATGTTTGATTACTAAAGTCATTATCAAAAATAAAATTGTCAAACTTCCACCAAACATGCATGTTTGGTGGAATGTTTGGTGCCATGTTTAGTGGAGTGTTTGGTGGTGTATTTTGTGGGTGTTTTGTGGTGTGTTTGGTGGAGAAATTGGTGAAAGCCTTTTATTTGCCTATAAATACCAAGACATTTCATTTATAATTCTCATGCTTTCCATAGGTTTTTGTAAGGAATTTAAGGATTGCATCTTGTTTGTATTTATTTTTAGTATTTTAATTATGTATTTTTATTTTTAGTAATAACAGTTTGTGTGTTTTTTACTTTCTTTTATGTTTTATAGTTAAATTTTTGTTAGGGGAAGGGTGAACCTTTTATTATTTTATTAGATTAATCTCCCTTAATTATAATATGGAAATTATAATTAATATGGACTAAAGGTTATACCGCCTTAATGGCTGGTTTATTTATTTGACATAATGTGACACCACCTATATGGCCGGTTTTTATATGAAATATGATTACCGCCTATATTGCTGGTTTGTGGATAAATTGAAAATCTGACGTAATCAGGATACCCCCTTTATGGTCGGTTGGTAATATCACGGATAATTTATATATTATAATAAGGGAGATTTCTAAATTAGAATTAGTAAAGTTGGATCCCCTAACCCCAGCATTTTCTTTTTATTATAGGGAAGTGATGAAGCACAATATTAACGAGTTTAATAATTGATTTTCTAATATATTGGGTAATACTTTAGCCTTGTTTATTGAGTCTTGATCTTAATGCTTCTTGTTGTCTGATCACCAATAGGATTGATTTGGTAAACTTAAAATTAACTTGACAAAGGGATTTTAGGTTTAGCCTTAGACTCAGTAGCTCACGATCTCACCATGGGGTAAATGTCTCTTAGGTAGATTTCCTTACAGGATAGACATATACCTGTCGGGTGGGGGTAGCCACAATTTGAACTTGATCTTAATAAATCCAGGTAACTTGGTTAACATAGACATATGATTAATTGGGTTAAACTGGGTGTTTGCATCTGACCATCGACATAGGCTTTTACATATCTTCGTGTTCCAGGTTAGCAAACTAATTTATTACATATATATAAGAGAATCAATTTATCATTAGAATAATATTGTGTGGAGTCACAACCCTATATGTTTATTTTCTTTATTATTAATTTCCTTTGTTTTATTTTGTATTTTTATTTATTTATTTACTTAGAAAATCCTCATTCAACAAACCAATCTACAAGCATTCTCTTCTCCCTCTAATTAGATACCTGTAAATAAATAGAATTAACAATTAATAACAATAGTAGGAATTAAGTCCTCGTGGGATCGATATTTTTATACTACTTGAGCTAAACGTGCGCTTGCGTTACGTGTGTGATTTCACTGATCACATTTATTTTGATAATACCTGTCAACTGAACATATGAAGATCCAATTTAATCAGTATTATGGAGAATTCACAAATTAAATAATTCAAAATGAAATAAACAAAAATTAACTTGTTACTAAATAGGTTGAGATACGTCTCAGGAGTGGAAATTCCTTACACAGCTATCTCACACCAATTTCACTTGATTAATCAAATTAAAACACAAAAATAAATTCTTTTTTAATTTTTGTAAATTTTTTTTAATTTTTTGAATATTTCGAAAAATTTTGACTAACAATAACAAAATAAAAACAAGATACTAATCAACAATTGTAACATCCCGGGTAATTTTAGCATGATTTGTTTAAGTTATAATTTCGTGTGAGGCCGCGTCTAAACGCAGGATAAATTGTGGTGATTTAGAATCTTTTTAAAGGATTATTTATAATATAGCATTGACCAAAACAAGAGGGGCTGAAGTGAAATTTTCCAATAGAATAAATAATTCTAGATATTTATAACACACACGTGTTTCACAATAGACAAACACACGAAACCAAAAAGAAACAGAGAAAGAAGGAGTGAGAGAGATCGAGAGAGTTCGAGAGAGAATGATCGAGAGAGAGACCAGAGGGGTAGGAACTCCGGCAACTTCCGGCGAGTTTCCGGCGAGTTCGCAACGTCTGTTTATCCTGAGCAGATAGAGCAGAGGCTGGGCAGAGAGCAGAAGCAGATAAGGAGCAGAACAGGGAGAACAAGAGATCAGATTGGAGGAAGAAGAAGAGTAATACAGAAGTGAGAAGCCCTAATTTCGATCCCAGTAGCTTCCTAGGGCTCATAGATGCATAAGGAAAACCAAGTAAATACACTATGACCTCTATCTTGGATTTGTTTGGTTTTTGACATATCTAGAATTAGTCATGAATTTGGATAATTAGATTAAAGTGATGATAAATAGCATGCTAAAATGATTCGGAAGTAGTTTTATGTATAGATTTTGAAGAAATTTATAGAATTAAAGTATTTGAAATTTTGGGAAAAATTTGATAAAAACCCTAGAATTCGGATATATATATATATATATATATATTGTTGAAGGTGTTTTCAGGCACTATGTTATTTAAGCAGCACGACAGGGGTAAAAAAGGTAATTCACTTCTCAGTCAAGATCATTAATGCCGACCCGACCACTAAAAGCCAAACAGTAAGTGACCGAGCACTTTATGATCGATAACCGAGCACTTGGGTTCAGATGACCGGGCAATTATCAGATCGGTAGAAGCATTCTCAGTTCAAATGACCATTATGACAGACCTCATGAAGACCGAGCACATGGCGAGGCGTGCTCAGGAAGATAAGGCATCATATTTTTATGGATAAGATGACAAGTTATCCTACCTTCATGTGGTAAACTGATGAATCAGAGTCCTAGTAGGATAAAGAAAGTGAATGTAGTTTTAAAAGTATGAATCCTGATAGGAAAAGGAAACCATCCCCAACTGGGAATTCTTGTACAAATAGGAATCTGATTTCTTCACCATTATAAATAGGAGGGTAGAGTGAGTGTAGATGGGAGGAGAATCAATACCAAGATCATTACGATCAGACTTGTAAATTCGAGAGATATCAGAGAAGTATATCTCAGTAATAAAAATATCATATGTTCTGTGCCCGTGGACGTAGGTTGGATCTGATCCGCCGAACCATGTTAAATCTCTTTGTCGATTGGCGTATTTATCTGTCTTTTGCTAAGTTTACTTTTTGTTCCCCCGTAACCGAACAAATTCACTATTGAGGGAGGATTGTCTCGGGGGTGATATTCCTACATTGCCCTGAGACCAAAATCAGCCGTCAACAGTTATCGCCGTTTGTGGAGAACTCAACAAAAAGCGGCTCACGTAGTAAGACGATGGAAAAAGATGGAAATCACCTATGGACAGGGAGAGAGAAACCAGTGTACAAATTCATATTAAATTCTTCAAATAATGAACACATAGTCTGCGACAAAACCTCTTGATAGCCAGTGAAAGAATGATCTGCATCATTGTGGTTCTCATCAACACGTGGTTGGTCATCATGATCAAAATCATTGATCCAACAATCATCAAATTCAACATCATCAGGCTCGACTTCATTATTATACACAGCTTCAACTTGGTCTATCGATTTCTGGAGAAAAAAAAGTAACTGACAACCTTTTATTAGCTTCATCAAATTGGTTGACTTTGATCCCAAGGGTTGTTGCATATGACATGCCCTTCCCGGGTACTTCCCGAGAATCAAAAAGCACCTGACATCCAGCATACACTCCAAGATTATTCAACAAGAGCCCATTGGCTCCACCTTCATCAAACTGAGCAGATGTTCGATGGTAGATAGGATCAATTGCAAATGCAGCATCAAATTTCTTCACATTAAAACCCTCGAAAGATGATTTCAGTATTGATAAAGCACATTCTATGCCTCTGAATGCCCTAAATCGACTCTTAAAGAAGTAAATCATAACTTCTGCTTCGAGAGTATAACTTGCTTTTTGGAAATTTGTCTCCACATCATTCTCTTCTGCAACCTTGATTTGAGAATGCACGGAAGTTATGGAACAAAAGATTGCGGCACAACACGTGGAGATGCAGAAGCTTGCGACAGAGAATCAAAGGCTTGCTACTACCCATAAGGCCTTGAAGACAAGAACTCGCTGCTATACAGTATGAGTTAAATATAATTGCATGGCCAACAATGTAACAAAGAGAAAATCACGGGCGTATTCACAGACGCAGTTGGTAGAATCCACCTGAACCTTCTGAAAAACCAGACGCAGTCGAGAGATTACTTCATGTTGATGGATTTTTTAAGGAAGTCGACGACGAGGGCTTACAATGGAGCATCTCCTTATTATTCTCTGTTTTCATCTGCTTTTTTAGCATCCTCTGCCAAAACGGCCTCGTTTTTTGAGACTTTTGCATCTTCAAAACCTTATGATTTGGTGAGAACATCAAGGATGGCTGGATACGGGATGTTAATTTTAGATCCCACACTTCACTTTTGGTTTAAATTCGTGTCAAAATTGTTTCCGAAGCAAGATCTGATTGCTACATTGAAGAATATGGCTATGGGGCAGACAATTTATAGACCTGTTATGACAGTCGTGTTCTTATCGATGAATGCAAGTTTACAAGCACGTAGAACAAACAAGATACAGGCTCAGGGCTGGATTTCATTCCGCCTAGACCACTTGATTATTCAGCTCGGGGTCGGGTTACGTCCCACAGAGTCATGCACATTGGTCTGGGAACGGGACATTCCCCCAGAGCCAAGTACCTCTTTCATCTCGAGGTCGGGTTACGTCCCACTGAGTCATGCACATTGGTCTGGGGACGGGACATTCCCCCAGAACCAAATGTCTCTTTTAGCTCGGGGTCCTCGGAATATTCAGGGACATACTCAATGTATAGGATCCGTGAGAAGAATAGAACGGGGATGGATGATACCCCCATGGCAATTGTTTGCTCCAGTGTTACCGAACATAAGGAGGAATATGCCCTTAATGTTTCGGACAATCTCTGATCCCCACGTACCTAATCACTCGGATCCAAGAGAAGCATAGCACGGGGAGGGATGATACCCCTGTGGCATTTGCTTGCTCCAATGTTACCGAACAGAAGGAGGAATATGCCCTTAATGTTTCAGACAATCTCTGATCCCCACCTACCTGATCACTCGAATCCAAGAGAAGCATAGCACGGGGAGGGATGATACCCCCGTGGCGTTTGCATGCTCTAGTGTTACCGAACAGAAGGAGGAATATGCCCTTAATGTTTCGGACAATCTCTGATCCCCACCTACCTGATCACTCGGATCCAATAGAAGCATAGCACGGGGAGAGATGATATCCCCGTGGCGTTTCCTTGCTCCAGCGTTGTAAGGAGGAGCCCTCGAACGATACACAGGCTCTATGGAGACCTGAAGTATAGAGGATGTGCCCTTACCATTCTAAACGCTCTCTGATCCAAATCCTAGTTCGCCGGGACTCTGAATTGAAAGATTCAGAATTGTGTTTTGGAAACCTCGGACAAGACGTTGTTTTGAGGCTTCCGTGTTGTTATTTATACTTGCGAAACGTTTTGTTTTGAGATAAGCGCTAAGTCGCCCCCGCCTTTTAATTTTATTTTTCAGAGTTTTGTTTTTGTTTTCCGCTAGTCTGGTAGGGGGATGCCCGTGCCAGACTCGGTAGGGCTTCAAAAGGTTGATTCACTTCCCTTCTCAATAAGTCCCAAGGATTAACCAGTGCTCGGGGCTGGATTCGTTCCGCCGAGGGCACTTGGTTAATCGGCTAGGGGCTGGATTCATTCTGCCGAGGCCACTTGGTTAATCGGCTTGGGCTGGATTCGTTCCGCCAATGCCACTTGATTATTCGGCTCGGGGCTGGATTCGTTCCGCCGAGGCCACTTGATTATTCGGCTCGGGGCTGGATTTCGTTCCGCCAAGGCCACTTGATTTTTCGGCTCGGGGCTGGATTTCGTTACGCCTAGGCCACTTAGTTATTCGACTCGGGGTCGGGTTACGTCCCACCGAGTCTACCTCTTTGGACTGGGGACGTAACATTCCCCCAGGTCCAAGTGCCTTTCTCAGCTCGGGGTCGGGTTACGTCCCACTGAGTCTACCTCTTTGGGCTGGGGACGTAACATTCCCCCAGGTCCAAGTACCTTTCTCAGCTCAGGGATGGGGTACGTCCTACCGAGTCAGCCCTTCGGACTAGGGACGTAACATTCCCCCAGGTCCAAAGTGCCTCTCTTCATTCGGGGTCTGGTTACGTCCCACTGAATCAGCCTTTCGGACTGGAGACGTAACATTCCCCCAGGTCCAAGTGCCTCTCTTCATTCGGGGTCGTGTTGCGTCCTACCGAGTCAGTCCTTCGGACTGGGGACGTAACATTCTCCCAGGTCCGAACATCTCTCACAGCTCGAGACAGGATCACATGCCACCGAGCACATCATCGTTAGATCAGAGGCAAAATTTTCTCCTCACAATCGAGATTGGATCAGTCAGGGGTCAGGACCTCCAAATCTCTGGTACATATATTACAGATGAGGAGTCATTTTTAGTTTGGACAAAAAGAGGAACTTCATCTCCTGATGGAACGACCCAAGTAAGCAATTTGCTTCGAGGTGGAGAATCGTTCTGAATAGGGTCAGCATCTCCAATAACCTAGGATATGAAGATAGAAACAGAAGACTTAATTGATGGCGAATGCAATTTCTCTGTGATTTCTGGAGTGACCACCAGCAAGGCGATCAGCACACCATCTTTATATAGTTCCCGGCACCAACTTGCATACTCGTTGGAACCGAGAACTAGGGGACAGATGTTGATGGTGTTTTCAGACACTATGTTTTTTAAGCCGTATGACAGGGGAAAAAGGTAATTCACTTCTCAGTCAAGATCATTAATGCCGACCCGAACACTTAAAGCCAAACAGTAAGTGACCGAGCACTTTATGATCGGTAACCGAGCACTTGGATTCAGATGACCGGGCAATTATCAGATCGGTAGAAGCATTCTTAGTTCAAAGGACCATTATGACCGACCTCATGAAGACCGAGCACATGGCGAGGCGTGCTCAGGAAGATAAGGCATTCTATTTTTACGGATAAGATGACAAGTTATCCTACCTTCATGGGTAAACTGATGAATCAGAGTCCTAGTAGGATAAAGAAAGTGAAGGTAGTTTTAAAAGTATGAATCGAGATAGGAAAAGGAATCCATCTCCAACTGGGAATTCTTGTACAAATAGGAATCTGATTTCTTCACCATTATAAATAGGAGGGTAGAGTGAGTGTAGAGGGGAGGATAATCAATACCAAGATCATTACGATCAGACTTGTAAATTCGAGAGATATCGGAGAAGCATATCTCAGTAATAAAAATATCATATGTTTTGTGCCCGTGAACGTAGGTTGGTACTGACAGTAAGCTATGAATGTATAAAATCAAATTAAATGCAAATAGTAATTGTGGAGGATTCGGGATTTGGGATTTGACCCATCCCTGTTCTGGACAGTCTGTCTTACGAAATGAATAAATTGAGTTTTAGAAGTCCGTTTGACAAATGGTAGAATTCTAGTTAAATTACACAGGTCAAAGAATGTCGGGTTCGAAAATTAGAATTTTTCGATAAGAAACGAAGCCGTGGCGAATTTTCAAAGTTGGGTGAACTGCAGGGACGAACTGGTCCTGTCCCTGCTGAGTAAGGTGCAGAAAATGGGCTATATCTTGAGTTCTAGGAATCGAAACTGCGATCTGTAAAAAAAAGCATAAAGTAGACACATAAGGGATCCTATCATAAAAATGTCAGGACCTGATATGAAGTCAATTAAGAGCAGTAAATTTTCAAAGTTGGTGGTTCTGCGTGACTTTACTGATTTCAGTATTTAGCGAGAAATTGAATAGGTGACTTGCGAGATGCCGAAACGAACTTCGTAAAAATTCCTAGAACACCTGGACATGTTAGGAATCCAGTAAATTTAAGTAATCATGCATCACATGTTTATTTTCATCTGCGGAAAGTATTTTATAGACGACATCCTAACAAATTAAATTGGATTTAAATTAACCGCATGATTCGCAGCGATTTCCTATCCCGTGAAGGAACCAAAGTCAGCCAGAACACTGTGAGTGAAGTATTTGTTTTCATAATATTTTGTTTATTTTAATTGAAATTATATTTTATTATGGATTTGTGATATACTTGATGATATTTGAGATGAGTCCTTCGTAATATTTGAGATTTAATTTATTGATAAGTTTGGGATTACGATTACGATGATATGTGAGGATTTTGATTTAATTGACGTGATCAGAGTCTTGAATTATTTTTAATGACGTGATTTGAGTCTCACTTTGATACTGAGGTGCTGAATGGTTTAGGAACATTTTACGCCGTTTATTGACGTCTCGATTTATTACTCTTGACATTTGATATGTTGAGTTATGATGATAATTTTCCGTGTTAATAATGATTATTTCGATTTATCGACGTCATGGTACTTATGTCTTTCCTATAATGAGTTTTACTTAATGCTTGGCATGAGATTTTATATTTGGAATTGACGGACATATTCGAATTGACGGATTTATATACATGTGCACATGTGGAGGGCTAAGGGGACGCTCTCAGATCCTCGAGCGGGACTAGGGGGACGGCGATACGTAACGCCCCTAGATCCTAAGCACTCAGATGGTACATTCCTGGGCGGAGATGCGCCTACGGGCGGAGATTTCGTGGCATGGGGGACGAGGATACGTAACGCCCCATGTCACCGGCAGGGTGTTTAGGGGGACGGCGATACGTAACACCCCTCAACATCAGTGTATTCGGGGGGACGACGATACGTAACGCCCCTGAACACCAGATGGATACTTTGGTACAAGACGATCACATATTGATTTTCAGATTTTGGTTTTCAGAAAAATAATTCCTGATTTCAGTTTTCAGAAAAATAGTTTAGAAAGCGATTTTAGAGAGAAGTACAAGAAAGAGTTTTCAGAAAAGAAATGAGATTTTATTGACAGACTACAGAAAAGAATTTCCATAAAAGGTTTTTGAGTAGAGATTCATATGCACGGCATTGCACGATTATTATTACTTATATGTGCTCAGTATAAAAGTAATGTCTCATGAAATTTTGGATTATGTTGTGATGTATATTTATGTGTGGGCATATGTTCGTTAACCGAGTATAATGTGAATAAAATTGTAGAATATAAGAGTAGTGCAGTGGAAGCGTAGGTATGTTTATATAATGTGAAGAGATACATGCTTATGTATGTGTACTGAAAAATGATATTTTCTTATATGTGAGTAAATGTATGCTACGTTGTATTTTATAGATTACTTGATGTAAGGTAACTGATATTGAAATAAATGGATTGATTATGGAATCTGGAGAAAATATTGATAAGACAGTTATGAGATTATAACCTGACAATAATGAAAGACTGGATTCAGTGTTTGTATGCTCACACAAACGGATGCATTATTAATGAATATGTTTGCGAAAATGGATAGGAATCATATAGGTAGTTCTAATCTAGAGATGCTAGATAGTTGACAGATTTATTATAATGCATGATCATCTAGACTAGCCAATAATGTTATATAAAACAGAATAAATACTTTGCATGTGTTTGACACTCAAAGTATGAGCATAGTTACTTACTGAGTCATATGACTAATTCCACAATAGTGTTTTGAATTTTGCAGGTTGGCGACCTGAACGGTCGACCATGGACTTCAAGTGGCAGAGCAGTCGGATACCAGTGTGGCAATCAGCCAGTCACCATGTCTTGGGAGTTAAATTAAGAGTCCAGTTTATATTATGAAAAAAAAAATTTATGTATACACATTTTTGGGCTTGGTGCCCCAGTTATATGAAAGTCCAGTTTATCATTTCTGCATTTCATTATTTATTTTGGCCCATTAGTTTGGATCGTATTGCATAGTTTTGTATCATTCATGTGAGTTAGCTAGAGGCTTATGGTGATAGGTTAACCTATTGCCTGCCGGTAGCATCTCGGTTGGCGGGATGTTACAACTATTCCCCTCCCCAAACCAAAATGAGACATTGTCTCCAATGTCTTAATAAGTAGAAGATGAGTTTAGAAGATAGTACCTGGTTAGCTGAAATGCTACATCTAGAAAGATAATTACAGGTCAAGATCCAGATTTATCCTACGCTTTTTACCACGATCATTATCGGACCAGTTTATCTTGGAAAGAATAGGGTCAATTTATGGTTCAAAGACTAAGATTTAATCAATTAAATCATTAGCAGTTCTTGCAGTGAAGAGGATATCTTTTACAGGCTTTGACACGAACCCATTTCTCCGGGAATCATCAAGAAACACAAAGAAAATCATAAAATCCATCAACATTAAACAATCCAATCGGTTTTTGGTCTATGTTCAAGTTCGCCTAAGATAGTACGGTAAACGTTTCCTCCATCATACCAAAACCATCTGGCAAAGCAATAAAAGCATCATCGCAGACGATCATTTCAACAAGTAGTTCGGTCATACCTGGTACAATAAGTTCTTCTCTGTTTGATTGTCCTACAAGATTTGCCTCCGCCAAAGGTTTTGGGATGATTCTCGGAACTTGACTGCCTCCTTCATGTACGGCCTTTGAAACGCACCCCATTAGTCCAAGATTGCAACCGCCATATATTAAGTGCATATTCCTTTCAGCTAAGAGTCGACCCAATTTCTGTGCTTCTGTTACATATTGTGGCTTAGTGATGAGCGGAAAATATATCACATTTTACCGCTCCTTTGACCTAATATTTTGTTTAATTTCTCGGGTTTGTTGAATGTTTTGATGTGTTTTTGTGTGTTTTGCAGATAAAATAAAATTGGGACTCAATGGAATCATTCAGGACGAAATATGGAACAAATAATGGTAGAAACTGGACTTGACATATGGACTTTGGAGGTTGGAAACTTGAAATGGCGTTCTAACGAAGTACAATTTCGGAAATTTTAGCTTTGCGCAATTTTTGTATTTTGGCTATAACGTTTTATTCCGATATCGGATTGAGGTGATTCAAGATCAATATTAAAGAAGATTCAAAGATCAACAACTTTAACGCTCGTGGGAATTTCAAATTCTGAAGTTTTCATGACCGAAATTGATAAAACATCCATAATTGTGTTATGAGTAATTACTAAAGTCATTATCAAAATAAAAATTGTCAAAACTTCCACCAAACAAGCAAAGTGTTTTGTGCCATGTTTGGTGCCATATTTGGTGGAATGTTTGGTGGAGTGTTTTGTGGCATGTTTGGGGGAGTGTTTTGTGGAGTGTTTGGTGGAGTATTTTGTGGTATGTTTGATGGAGTGTTTGGTGGAAGCCTTTTATTTGACTATAAATATCAAGCCATTTCATTTGTAAATCTCATGATTTCCTTGGGTTTTTGTAAGGAATTTAAGGATTGCATCTTGTTTGTATTTATTTTTCAGTATTTAAATTATGTATTTTTATTTTTAGTAATAACAGTTTGTATGTTTTTACTTTCTTTTATGTTTTGTAATTAATTTCCGCTGGGGACTCGTGAAGCTTTTTTTATTTTAGTTTTAATTAATCTCTCTTAATTATAATATGAAAATTATAAATTAATATGGATTAAATGTTATACCACATTAATGACTGGTTTTATTTATTTGACATAATGTGACCCCGCCTATATGGCTGGTTTTTATGTGACAGATAATTACCGCCTATATGGCTGGTTTATGGACAAATAATAACACCGCCTTTTATGGCTGGTTGGACTTAGTTGAAAATTTGACTTAATTAGGATACCGCCTATATGGTCGGTTGGTAATATCATGGATAATTTTCATATTATAATAAGAAAGATTTCTAAATTAGAATTAGTAAAAGTGGATCCCATAACCCCATCATTTTCTTTTTAATCTAGGGAAGTGATGAAACACAGTATTTACGAGTTTAATAATTGATTTTCTAATATATTGGGTAATACCTTAGGTTTGTTTATTAAGTCTTAGTCTTAATTCTTTTTGTTGTTATTTTGTTTGTTTTTGTAAAATTTGAAAAAAAAATATTTGTTTTCTGTTTAAAATTTTTGACTAATCAAGCAGAATTGTTGTTTCGAGATAGCTGAGAAAGGAGCTTCCGTTCCTGAGACGTATCTTAGACTCATTCGTAACAAGTTAATTTTAGTTTATTTCCTTTTGAATTATTTAAATTTGTTAATTCTCCTTAATATTAATTAAATTTGACCTTTATATGCTCATTTGACATGTATTTCAAAATACACGGTAACATATGAACATAGGTGTAAGTGAAAATTTTGTAATATTCAGTTCTCTGGTTTATTGGAGAAAGCACCCAAAGGCAGTGAAAGGTGTTTTTTTTTTTCAAAAAAGGAAAAAAAAAATTTAAAAACTGAGAATAAAAACTGACCAAGCTTATACTCAGTAACCGGGTGTCTTGCCTAACCAGTAGTGACTGTCCACGTCAAACGGTATGGCTTGACTTAATTTGTTAATAAAAAGTTTCTACTTAGCAACCGGATGTTTTGCCTTAGTAAGCAGTGATTGTTCGCGTCAAACGGTAGAGCCTAGCTAGTTTAATAAAGGTTGTACTCGGTAACCGGATATCTTGCCTCAGTAAGTAGTGATCGTTCGCGTCTAACGGTAAAGCTCGAAAAATAAAAAATTTAATTTGCTTATTGTTGTAAATAAACTTTCATTGCGAAAAGGTGTGAACTCTAACATAACTTTAGAACAAAAATATTACTCTATTTTCAATAACACTAGTGGAAATTGTGGGCACAATGAATTGATTAATACCTTGTTAAATTGTGTATATGGAGAATGGTAAAAAGCATAGGAGAATTTACTTATTTGGTGATTTAGAAAGAAAGAAAACAACTATTAACTTGGATAAGAAGTTTCACTTGTTTAGTCACTAACTTGTTTATTCTCTTTTCTCTTGTCTTTTTGCTTTTGTGTTCATTACTAACTTGTTTATTTTCTTTTTACTTTTGTTTGCATTTTATTGACTTTTGTGGGTATCGTCACTGTAAGCCCTCACGAGACTACAACTCGTCCACTAGGACACAAACGGGTTTAAAGGCTTGTTGCATACGCTAAATGCAACTGTGATCCCTACGAAAGTGGCTTAGTTTAATTTAATTTCAGTTATTTATTTTATTTTGTTGTTTTGCTCGAGGACTAGCAAAATGTTAGGTTTGGGGGTGTGATGAGCGGAAAATATGTCACATTTTATCGCTCCTTTGACCTAATATTTTGTTTAATTTCTCGGGTTTACTGAATGTTTTGATGTATTTTTATGTGTTTTGCAGAAAAAATAAAATTGGGACTCAATGGAATCATTCAGGACAAAATATGGAACAAAGAATGGCAGAAATTGGAGTTGACATATAGATTTTGGAGGTTGGAAACTTGAAATGGCGTTCTAACGAAGTACAATTTCGGAAATTTTAACTCTGCGTAATTTTCGTATTTTGGCCATAACCATTTATTCCTATATCGGATTGAGGTGATTCAGGTTCGATATTAAAGAAGATTCAAAGATCTACAACTTTAACGTTCGTAGGAATTTTGAATTCTCAATTTTTCATGACCGAAATTGATAAAACATTCGGAATTGTGTTATTAGTAATTACTAAAGTCATTATCAAAAATAAAAATTGTCAAACTTCCACCAAACATGCAAGCATGTTTGGTGGAGGGTTTTGTGCCATGTTTGGTTCCATATTTGGTGGAGTGTTTGGTTGAGTATTTTGTGGCATGTTTGGTGGAGTGTTTTGTGGAGTGTTTGGTGTAGAAATTGGTGGAAGCCTTTTCTTTGCTTATAAATACCAAGCCATTTCATTTGTAAATCTCATGCTTTCCTTAGGTTTTGTAAGGAATTTAATGATTGCATATTGTTTGTATTTATTTTTCAGTATTTAAATTATGTATTTTTATTTTTAGTAATAACAGTTTGTGTGTTTTTTCTTTCTTTTATGTTTTGTAATTAATTTCCGCTGGGGGAAGGGTGAAGCTTTTATTATTTTAGTTTTGATTAATCTCCCTTAATTATAATATGGAAATTATAATTTAATATGGATTAGATGTTATACCGCCTATATGGCCGGTTTTTATGTGACAGATGATTACCGCCTATATGGCTGGTTTATGGACATATAATAACACCGCATTTATGGCTGGTTGGACTTAATTGAAAATTTGACTTAACAATGATACCGCCTATATGTTCGGTTGGTAATATCATGGATAATTTCTATATTATAATAAGGGAGATTTATAAATTAGAATTAGTAAAAGAGGATCCCCTAACCCCAACATTTTCTTTTTAATCTAGGGAAGTGATGAAACACAGTATTTACAAGTTTAATAATTAATTTTCTAATATATTGGGTAATACCTTAGGTTTGTTTATTGAGTCTTAGTCTTATTACTTCTTGTTGTCTGATCACCAATAAGATTGATTTGTTAAACTTAAAATGAACTTGACAAATGGATTTTAGGTTTAGCCTTAGACTTAGTAGCTCCCGATTTCACCTTGGGGGAAATGTCTCTTAGGTAGATTTCCTTACCGGATAGACATATACCTGTCAGGTGGGGGTAGCCACAATTGGAACTTGATCTTAATGAATACATGTAACTTGGTTAACACATACATATGATTAATTGGGTTATATTGGGTGTTTGCATCTGACCATCGACAGAGGCTTTTGCATATCTTCATGTTCCAGGTTAGCAAACTAATTTATTACAAATATATAAGGGAATCAATTCATCATTAGAATAATATTGTGTGGAGTCACAACCCTAGATGTTTATTTTCTTTATTATTAATTTCCTTTGTTTTATTTTGTATTTTTAATTATTTATTTAGTAAATCCACATTCAACCAACCAATCTGCAATTATTCTCTTCTCCCTTTAATTAGATACATGTAAATAAATAGAATCAACTATTAATAACAACAACAGGAATTAAATCCTCGTGGGATCAATATTTTTATACACTTGAGCGATACGTGCGCTTGCGTTATACATGTGTGATTACACCTGTCAAGTTTTTAAGGGAATATTTTACTTGCGTGTTTTTGTTTTGTTTTGTTATTTTTATTTTTGTTGTTATTTTGTGTGTTTTTGTAAAATTTGAAAAAAAAATAAATTGTTTTCTGTTTAAAATTTTAGACTAATCAAGCAGAATTTTTGTTTTGAGATAGCTAAGTAAAGAGCTTCCGTTCCTGAGACGTATCTCAGACTCATTCGTAACAAGTTAAATTTTGTTTATTTCCTTTTGAATTATTCAAATTTGTTAATTCTCCATAATATTGATTAAATTTGACCTTCATATGCTCATTTGACATGTATTATCAAAATACACGGTAACATATGAACATAGGTGTAAGTGAAAATTTTGTAATATTCAGATCTCTGGTTTATTGGAGAAAGTACCTAAAGGCAGTGAAAGGTGTTTTTATTTTAAAAAAAAAAGAAAAAAAAGTGAGAATAAAAACTGACCAAGCTTCTACTCAGTAACCGGCCGTCTTGCCTAACCAGCAATGACTGTTCGCGTCAAATGGTATGGCTTGAGTTAGTTTGTTAATAAAAAGTTTCTACTTAGTAACCAGACGTCTTGCCTCAGTAAGCAGTGATTGTTCGCGTCAAACGGTAGAGGTTAGCTAGTTTAATAAAGGTTTACTCAGTAATTGGATATATTGCCTCAGTAAGCAGTGATCGTTCGCATCAAACGATAAAGCTCGAAAAATAAAAAAATTAATTTTCTCGTAGTTGTAAATAAACTTTCATATCCAAAATGTGTGAACTCTAACATAAGTTTAGGACAAAAATATTACTCTCTTTTCAATTACACTTGTGAAATTTGTGGGCAAAATGAATTGATTAATACCTTGTTAAATTGTGTATATGGAGAATGGTAAAAAGAATATGAGAATTTACTTATTTGGTAATTTAGAAAGAAAGAAAACAACTATTAACTTGGATAAGAATTTTCACTTGTTTAGTCACTAACTTGTTTATTCTCTTTTCTCTTGTCTTTTTGCTTTTGTGTGCATTAATAACTTGTTTATTTTCTTTTTGCTTTTGTTTGCATTTTATTGACGTTTGTGGGTTTCATAAATGTAAGCCCTCACGAGACTACAACTCATCCACTAGGGACACCTAGGGGTTTAAAGGCTTGTTGCATACGCTAAATGCAATCGTGATCCCTACGAAAGTGGCTTAGTTTAATTTAGTTTCAGTTATTTATTTTATTTTGTTGTTTTGCTCGAGGACTAGCAAAATGTTAGATTTGGGGGTGTGATGAGCGGAAATATGTCACATTTTATCGCTCATTTGACCTAATATTTTGTTTAATATCTCGGGTTTGCTGAATGTTTTGATGTATTTTTATGTGTTTTGCAGATAAAATAAAATTGGGACTCAATGGAATCATTCAGGATGAAATATGGAACAAAGAATGGCAGAAATTGGACTTGACATATGGATTTTGGAGGTTGGAAACTTGAAATGGCCTTCTAACGAAGTACAATTTCGGAAATTTCAACTTTGCATAATTTTCGTATTTTGGCCATAACCTTTTATTCCGATATCGGATTGAGGTGATTTAGGTTCCATATTAAAGAAGATTCAAAGATCTACAACTTTAACGTTCGTAGGAATTTCGAATTCTCAACTTTTCATGACCGAAATTGATAAAACATCTGGAATTGTGTTATGAGTAATTACTAAAGTCATTATCAAAAATAAAAATTATCAAACTTCCACCAAACATGCAAGCATGTTTGGCGGAGTGTTTTGTGCCACGTTTGGTGCCATATTGGTGGAGGTTTGGTGGAGTGTTTGGTGGCATGTTTGGTGGAGTGTTTTGTGGAGTGTTTGGTGGAGAAATTGGTGGAAGCCTTTTCTTGTCTATAAATACCAAGCCATTCCATTTGTCAATCTCATGATTTTCTTAGGTTTTGGTAAGGAATTTAAGGATTTCATCTTGTTTGTATTTATTTTTCAGTATTTAAATTATGTATTTTTATTTTTAGTAATAACAGTTTGAGTGTTTTTACTTTCTTTTATGTTTGGTAATAATTTCCGCTGGGGGAAGGGTGAAGCTTTTATTATTTTAGTTTTAATTAATCTCCCTTAATTATAATATGAAAATTATAATTAATATGGATTAAATGTTATACCGCCTATATCATCGATTTTTATGTGACAGATGATTACCGCCTATATGGCTGGTTTATGGACAAATAATAACACCACATTTATGGCTGGTTGGACTTAATTAAAAATTTGACTTAATAAGGATACCGCATATATGGTTGGTTGGTAATATCATGGATAATTTCCATATTATAATAAGGGAGAATTCTAAATTAGAATTAGTTTAAGTGGATCCCCTAACTATAGGAAACGCTTTCCTCGCGCAGCGGAAGCGATTAGCACACAGATCGACCTTGAAAATTTTTTCCGCTTTCCCTTCCTTAAAGCCGAATGGAACCAGCACATATACTGAAGTTTTGCTTCTGTTTCGGACAAGATCTCAGCCCCGGAATGCGCCCAAAACAGTCCTCGAACATCCCCCAAACTGCAGTGAATTATTGGACTGTTTTACACCCGTTACACAAGCGAACTGCACACAAACCAGTCAGCTATTGGCGTGAACTATTAGAGTATTTAAGGTCTGATTTAATCACTCAAAAACAGTCCCAACTCAGCCCCAAAACGTCCCCAAAGAGTTTCCCAAAATCCCGAATCAAAACAAAACAAAACGAGCCCCGAATCAAGAGGCAAAGGTGCGGCAATGAGGTGAAATTAGGCCTCACTGTCGTGACCTAGATAAATAGAGGAAGAGGATGATTTGTTCATCACCAAAAAGTCTTCCGTGCTATGTCTCGTTACCAACGGAAAGTAGTGTGGGCTACACTCACAAAACAAATCCCTAAACGATTTAGAGATTCAATCACACACTTATTTTTATTCTTCTTCTTTTGTTCTTCAATGGTATATCTAAACTTTTGAGAGAATAGAGAAGAAGAAGAAGATGCCTTAGGTTGCTAGAATGAGAGGGAGTCTCAATAAAATAAAGTTTTCTTTTTATACTTAGGTCAATTGTTTCCAAAACAAAAACACCAATCCCTCCCTTTTCTCCTCAAATTCGGCCAAGCAAGGAATTTTTAATTTTTTTTAATAAAAAAATTTCAATTACCATTATTGAAAAGGTGTTATAAAATTAAATAAGTAATTAACTAATTTTGAAAGTCATAACTTCTAAATTAATGCCAAGGATTATTTGTTTCCAAAAACAAACAAATCATTTCCCTTATAGACTAAGGAATTCGGCCATGGCATATATTCCTTCATTAATTTTGTAACAATATTATTTACTTTCCATAAAGTCAATATATGTTACAAATTAAATGTATGATTAATATTTTGAAGTCATTACTTCCAAAATTAAATCAAGGGTTTCCAAAACCTATAATATGGAAATTACAATCTTAGCCTTATCAATTATATCACATATATAATTCAATATTTTATATTTAATAATCATCATATAATTATTAATACCATACATTAACTTTTAACATATAGTTTCAAGTGTGACATAATTAATATTATTAATCATATTAATAATATTTATTCTTTTGTGAGTATATAATTGGACTATCCAATTATATTAAATTCGCTATAGTATATCGAGCAAGCACGGGGACCAAATGGACCTACGGTTCTGAGCTCCAATAATCTTGAAATATTAATTAAGCTCTTAATTAAATATTTCGAATTATTAACTCCGGGTTATTCCATTAAAAACCCGAAGTTGTACTCTCATTGCCGTAGATGAAATATTAAGCCGAACTAAGTCGGTGTCCACTGATATAGTCATTGTATATGAATTTACCCTTCACGAGTATCTCATAATTAGAGCCGGGTCATAATATCCGTTATACCCCTCTAATTAATTTTACCTTCAGTTCCATTGATTTTCTAATGAACGATTTATTCATAACTATTATGAATATTAATCTTTCCATTCGTAATAGAAAGACTTGAGCGCTCAAATCGTTCAAGTACCGAATCAACCCTTAAGAAAGATACTCATTTACTTCTCGCAAGAAGGAGTGAACTCCATGTCTATGTAAAACGTTCCCAGCTACAAAACAAACTGTGCCCCCAAAGTACGTAGCTATTGGTCGGGACTGCTACACCAACCTCACCTTTGTAAATCAAAGGACACAACCTGCCATGCAGGAGTTCATAGTACACTCAGGATTAAGATCAATCCATATATGACCATCAAGTAGATTGAAATGACTTTTTGCTTAACGAATATTATAAGAATGTCATTTCTATCTGGGTCTAGTCCTATATGATCGCATCATACAAGGTGCCTCCATTCTCATGTCTCTATATGTACGATCCGGATCAAGATCGCCATACAAATATAGAATGGACCGCAGCTATAGATAAACTGCAAACAAAGTACCCACTTTGTTTGCTCTCTATGGACTATTTAAGATTACTATCTTCAGACTTAAATCCTTTTGTATATGACACTCATACACTAAGTCTGAAGGTACATAAGTAATCTAGGGTATTTAAGAATATATATAATATGCAAAAATTAAACAAACAATTTGATAAATGAATAATGCATCGTTTTATTTCAAAACACATGAAACCGTTTACATCACATATAGCTCTAGGGCATACATTCCAACAGTCTCCCACTTGCACTAGAGTAAATGGGACATGTCTCGTAATCCCAGACCATCTAGGTGACCTTCAAAAACTTTAGCCGGCAAGGTCTTTGTAAATGGATCAGCCAAGTTATCTGCGGATGTAATCTTTGTGACAGTAAAGTCTCCTCTATGCACTATCTCCCTGATGAGATGATATTTCCTTTCTATATGATTTCCCCTCTTGTGGCTTCTTGGTTCTTTGGATTTTGCCACCGTACCACTATTATCGCAATAGAGTGTTAGTGGTCTATCCATATCTGGAACAACTTCCAGATCTCCCAAGAATTTACGGAGCCAGACTGTTTCCTTAGCTGCTTCACAAGCTGCTACATATTTAGCCTCCATGGTGGAGTCTGCAATACAATATTACTTTATACTCCGCCATACTATGGCCCCACCATATAGGGTGAACACTGATCCAGATGTAGATTTCCTAGAATCGACATCTGTCTGAAAATCAGAGTCTGTATATGCTGTTAGGATCATATCCTCACCGGAATACACAAGCATATAATCTCTCGTTCTCTTAAGATACTTGAGAATGTGTTTCACAGCCACCCAGTGATCCAATCCTGGGTTTGACTGAAACCTACTGACTACTCCCACTGTTCCTTTGACAAATGAATTCCATGCCGATAAGGCAGGTTGCCTTTCTTGGAATTCTGCATCCAAATCGCACAAGGATCTTGTCGATATATGATGCCTGAGACATAGCTAATAGTCGTTTCTTGCGATCCCGAAGTATCTGATCACAAGAATATAACTGACCTCTCCCAAATCTTTCATTTGGAATTGATTAGCTAGCCAGGTTTTCACGTCTGATAATATCATTACATCATTCCCAACGAGTAAAATATCATCGACGTATAAAACAAGAAAAACCACCTTCCCGTCAATGACGCGTTTTTATACACAAGGCTCATCAACATTCTGCTCAAAGTCATAAGATTTAATCGTGGCATAAATCTTATATTCCAAGATCGAGATGCTTGCTTGAGTCCATAAATGGACCTTTGCAGCTTGCAAACCTTTTGCTCTTGACCTTGGGTGATGAACCCCTTTGATTGTATCATATAGATATTCTCATCAAGATTTCCATTCAAGAATGCAGTCTTGACATCCATTGCCAAATTTCATAGTCATAATATGCGGCAATGGATAGAAGAGTGCAGATGGATTTAAGCATGGCTACTGGCGAGAAAGTTTCCTCATAGTCAACTCCCCCTTTCTGGGTATAACCCTTGGTCACTAGTCTAGCCTTGAAGGTCTATACCTTCCCATCTGATCCCCTATTCCTCTTATAGATCCACTTGTAACCTATGGGTTTCACCCCATCAGGTTGGTCTACAAGTTCCCAGACTGAGTTGGAGTACATGGACTTCATCTCTATGTTCATGGCTTTGAGCCATTCGTCTTTGTCAGAATCATCATTTGCACTATGATAGGTCAATGGATCATCAACGCCATCGCTGGATGAGACAACTTGTGCCTCTCCAACCCCTTGGTAGCGAGGTTGTCGTACAATCCTCCCACTGCATCTAGGCGGTAGATCATTCTGTCGAGCTTGCATCTGACTATCAGATGTTGAAGGTGCTATCTATTTGTCAACTTTCTTGATGATGGCGTGCTGGTCGAACCAGCAAGTAACTCCTCGAGTAACACTTTACTTTGAGGTTTGAACTCTCTCATATAGTCCTCCTCTAGAAACGTAGCATTTTTCGATACAAACACTTTGTTATCATCATGACTGTAGAAGAATCCACCCCTAGTCTCCTTAGGATAGCCTACAAATAGGCACACCTGAGAACTTGGCTCCAACTTTGTAGTCTTATTCTTCAGCATATGTGCTGGACACCCCCATACACGGAAATGTCGTAAACTAGTTTTACGATCATTCCACAACTCTAAGGGAGTCTTAGGAACAGACTTAGATGAAACTACATTAAGGATATGCATTGCGGTTTGCAGTGCATATCCCCATAATGAACTAGGTAGTGATCTATAACTAAACATAGATCTTATAATGTCTAGTAGGGTCCGATTTCTCCTCTATGCAACACCATTTTGCTGTGGTGTTCCAGGCGCTGTGAGCTGGGATACTATCCCATGCTCAACTAAGAATTCCTCGAAATCTCTGTCGAGGTATTCCCCTACACGATCTGATCGAAGAGTTTTGATTGTCTTACCTAATGGGTTCTCAACCTCAGCACGATACTCTTTGAACTTTTCAAAGGTATCTGATTTGTGATGCATTAGGTAGACATACCCATATCTTGAATAATCGTCAATGAATATGACAAAGTATTCATAACCACCTCGGGCTCTTACATTATCGGTCCGCAGACGTCCAAATGTACTAGCTCAAGTGGTTGACTGGCTCTTAAACCTTTTCCAGTAAAAAGTCTCTTGGTTATTTTTCCTTCTAAACATGATTCACCAACTGGTAGAGTTCTGAGCTTCAACTGGTTTAAGGCTCCATTCTTTATCAATCTATTTATCCGGTCAAGGTTGATGTGACCAAGTCTAAGATGCCATAGATATATGTCATCATGAGAAATCTTTGGCCGTTTAGTTTTAGGTTTCTCAACCTTAAACATTTCAGTGTTGAGCAGTGACCTATGTGTTAACGGTCTTAACACATACAAGTTGTTTTCTGAGTTTCATGTGCATATTGTTAATCCATTTTTACCAATAGTAACCAAACTGCTATTAAAAAAACTGAATAACCATCATCCAAAAGTTTAGAAACATAAATCAAATTTCTGCGAAAACCAGGAATGAATAACACATTGTTCAAATTTAAATAACTATTATTAATAAAATTTAAACTGGAGACTCCCACTGCTCTTTCTGAAACGGTATCCCCTGTCCCGACCCTCATGGTGTAATCACCTTCAGCAAGGTCCCTCCATGAATCAAGTAGCTGCAAAGAAGAACAAACATGGTTAGTGGCTCCAGAATGAACAATCCAAGCGGATGTATCATCCTCCACTAATAGAGATTCAATAACGAGTAAATCATATTTACCTATTTCCTTTTTCTCATTTAACTCAGCAAGGTATTTAGGACAGTTCCATTTCCAATGCCCATTCTTGTTGCAGTGGAAATATTTTCCTTTGGGCTTGGCATCCTTGTACCCTTTCTTATTTTTCTTCTTCTTCATGGGCTTTCCTTTAACTTTCCCAGTACTTTTCTTCTTCATCTTTGCAGATTTAGAAGACTCGGCAACATTTACCTCTGCACTGGACTTACAAGGATCCACAAGCATGGACTTGTATGGGTGAGCTCATTAAGCAGCTGGGTCAATGTAAAAGTCAACTTGTTCATAACATAGTTGCTTTTAAACTATAGGAAACTCTTCGGAAGAGTTTCCATAATCATGGTCACCTGGCTACACTCGTCAATACGAGCTCCATGGGTTTCAGCAGTGTTTAGATAGGTCATCATCCTCAAGACGTGCTCTCGGACTGATGTCCCATCCTTCATCCTAGCAGTTATCGCTGAGACCATGGCCTTATGGCGTTGACGCTCCGAAGGCTGCCCAAACATGCCCTGCAATGACTCTATCATCTGAGATGCTAGAGACATAGGTTCATGCTTTGCAGCAAGAACCTCAGACATCCCTGCTAGCAAGTAGCAGCGGGCTTTCTCATTTGCTGCGACCCATTTCTGGTAGGTATCGCGCACAGTTTGGCCAGCATTTCTGGCCGGCTCGGGAGGACTCTCCTCGTCAGGACAAATTTTAGGTCTTCACAGACCAGGATAGCGTTCATGTTACTTTCCACTTAACATAGTTTTCCCCGGTTAATTTATCGTTTGAGAGTATGGAAATAATTGGAGAAACCATGGGTGAAATATAAAATAAACATGCATTTAACATTCATTCATCGCATATTAAAATCATCAAAAAATTTTAGCATAAAATTAAACATGATGCATTAACCATGAATAATGAATTAGAAACCTAAGAGAATTACTATGCCATGGATATCTATCATTCCACAAGTAAGTGCCACCATAGGGTAGGTTAAGTACTCGCATGATAGATCGAGAAAATCTCAGTCAATTCAATATATGCGAGAATAACTCTTAATCTTATATTAAACAACTACTGTTTTATTCGATCAATGAATTTTATTAACAGTTAATTATTCCTTTGTGAGTGTAACCCGTCGTTTCGGGATTCTTAGACTTAACGAGTGAAGTGCCGCGTAGGGTAGGTCAGTTCACAAGATACATCTAGAATCCCTATCCTCTCGGAACCCAAACCTGATATTGACCCAAAATGGACACCATCTGTAGGGGACGAAAACAAAGCCGTCTCGAGGCGCCTTTTGATCTCACGATTTTGGACTAACAACGGAGATCGCGGGATATACTGTCGTATATACCTCTCCCACTCACTATTATGAAATTAAGGTTTTTATCTATAAAATGTCTAATATTTTATTATAACTAGTGTGGATAAATTAATGGCGACTAAATCATAATTTTTATTTACACTAGTTTGACATAAGTGCCCTAACAAATTTTAACTCATAAAATTGTATCACTAATAATCCATTAGTCTCTACTAATAGTTTTACTCAATTAAACTAATTTAATTAGAGTGGCATTAGTGAGCTATTATATTTTAACTCTTAAAAACTAGAACACTAATAAGTTTAAAATTTATGGAATTCTAAAAGGTCGAAATTTTAATAAACATTTTTAATAAATCTTATTGCGTTATAAAATCCAATGGTACGTGGAATTGTATCCCGAGTGCATACCATATATTGTCCATTCAGATTCGGCTATGGAATTTATATCGGGTTTCCATCCTATATACCAATGGAATTTATTATGCACTAATTAAGCCCAATATATTAGAATTCAAATTTTAAACTATAAATCCAATTAATCCAATTAATTGATTTCTATTCATATCATATTCAAATTTAAAAATTTTAAATTACATAAAATCATATTTTTATTTGTATAATGATAATGCATCTATGACATGTTATGGCATGTAAAATGCAAGAGTGGGCACCCTAAGCTATATGACATGTTATTCAAACAATTCGAAATAAACATACATATAACATAAAAATTATTTTGCATTGACCGGGCTCTTATTTTTCCTATACTAATCTAATTAGTACATAAGATTCACCAAGGCATCCCTTAATCTTCAAATCCCGCTCCAAAGTGGTGTTGACTCCTTTTGCGTCTTCGGTGCTCCACATTACAAAAATTGAAATTTTACATTTAAAAATAAAATTACAACAAATGTAAACAATGGCCTTATGGCCTTACATCACCAAAACAAAACCAACTACAAAAATAAGAGCCGGAAAAATTTACGACCAATGCAAAATCCATTCATCACACGAAATAACAAAAACATTCATCATATGAATATTACATTGTGCCCACTCATCTAAACATGCATATCATATTTATAACTCATATAAATATATTAAAAACAGAAACTTTAAATGAAAAACAAAAGGATTAAGAACACTTTTCAACCTCGCTCTTGATGTCAATTGTAGGAAACACTTTCCTCGCGCAACGGAAGCGATTAGGAACACGGATCGACCTTGAAAAAATTTTCTGCTTTCCCTTCCTTAAAGTCGAATGGAACCAACACATATACTGAAGTTTTGCTTCTGTTTCGGACAAGATCTCAGCCCTGGAATGCGCCCGAAACAGTCCCCGAACAGCCCCCAAACTGCAGTGAATTATTGGACTGTTTTACACCCGTTACACAAGCGAACTACACACAAACTAGTCCACTATTTGCGTGAAATATTAGAGTATTTAAGGTATGATTTAATCACTAAAAAAAAGTCCCAACTCAGCCCCAAAATTTCCCCAAAGAGTTTCCCAAAATCCAGAATTAAAACGAAACAAAACGATCCCCGAATCAAGAGGCAAAGGTGCGGCAATGAGGTGAAATTAGGCCTCACTGCCGTGACCTAGATGAATAGAGGAAGAGGATGATTATTTCGTCACCACAAAGTCTTCCGTGCTATGTCTCGTTACCAACGGAGAGTTGTGTAGGCTACACTCACAAAACAAATCCCTAAACGATTTAGAGATTCAATCACACACTTATTTTTATTATCCTTCTTTTGTTCTTCAATCGTATATCTCAACTTTTGAGAGAATAGAGAATAAGAAGAAGAAGAAGATACCTTGGGTTGCTTGAATGAGAGAGAGTCTCAAAAGAAAATCAAGTTTTCTTTTTATACTTAGGTCATTTGTTTCCAACACAAAAACACCAATCCCTCCCTATTTCCTCCTCAAATTCGGCCAAGTAAGGAATTATTTATTTTTTTTAATAACAAATTTTCAATTAGCATTATTGAAAAGGTTTTATAAAATTAAATAAGTAATTAACTAATTTTGAAAGTCATAACTTCCAAATTAATGCCAAGGATTATTTGTTTCCAAAAACAAACAAATCATTTCCCTTATAGACTAAGGAATTCGGCCATGGCATATATTCCTTCATTAATTTTGTAACAATATTATTTACTTTCCATAAAGTCAATATATGTTACAAATTAAATGTATGATTAATATTTTGAAAGTCATTACTTCTAAAATTAAATCAAGGGTTTCCAAAACCCATAATATAGAAATTACTATCTTAGCCTTATCAAATTATATAATATATATAATTCAATATTTTATATTTAATAATCATCATATAATTATTAATACCATACATTAACTTTTAACATATAGTTTCAAGTGTGACATAATTAATATTATTAATCATATTAATAATATTTATTCTTTTTTGAGTATATAATTGGACTATCCAATTATATTAACTTCGCTATAGTATATCGAGCTAGCACGGGGACCAAATTGTTGGACAATTATGACCCATAGCGTCACTATTTGTACAGATCACGGTGTTGCTGTACAAATTAACTATGTGACAAAGGAGATTGCACTCTTATCATTTGTGATTAGATCACCTAGATGTATAAATTATAGGAGGTCCCTATGATTTGTTCCTGGATTGAGAATGATATGAGACAGTATCAGTCTACGAAGGATAAATCATTAAATATCCCTAGTCAGAGCATTATCGAGATTGGACATCGATAAATGCGTAAAAGACTGGTATTACACTTGTGCGCGTTGTGAGGGCACAATGACATAGTTCTCGTATATTTGGGTATAGGATACTCATGCAAGTGTAATAGGAGGTTGTGTTTTACCGATGGTATGGGAAACAGCTTCTCTCTGGATAAGACCCCCTCGGAATTCTATTGGTAGTATGACTATGTGTCTATGGAAGTCCGAAATCAGGGTAGGTGTATTTGGTCTAAACCTGAGACTTGCACCGCTAATACTTACGACAATCAATATACTTTGGTTTTGGTAATCCAGGGCTTTAACCGGTTTCTGTGTACGCCTCTTCTGGGTATATCGAGAATCGTAGTGTGTTGGGTGTGATGTCAAGACAGAAGTATCACTCCAGTCATATGGAGATGATGGTCACGTAGGATACGGTACTGGTTCTCTTAAGTACTACAGTCATCGGGATAAAATGACAAGGTCATGTTTATCCGATATAGAGACTAGTTACCAGACATCTGATATATGCTTCGTACGGGGCAGACACAATTCTAGCCCCAGGCCTAGCACGTGACAATCAGATACTGGATCGAAATACGTAAAACTACGTATACTACGCCTAATATAGATCCTTATTCCTATAGGGATATTTCTGGAGAATTGGGTAGGCATGGCACTTTTCTAGAAGCCAACATTTTCTTGTAAATCGGTATAAACGTAGTACTTGGTACTTACGTGTTCGGATAGTCCGACGACCGAATTTACTGCCAACATATCCGGGGATCTCATGGGTCGCTTCCCGAAGATTCACCAATGACGTATGACTCACAATTTTAATTAATCTGGGATTAATTAGATGAGAGAGAAAATTAATCTGGGATTAATTGCGGTGATATTTTATCTGGGATAAACTATCAATTAAATAGAGATAACGATTAATTTGGAATTAATCGATAAATTAATATATTCGATATATTATACGAAATTAGATTTCTACGCGGAATTAAAATTAGATTTTAATTCGGGCGAACGAGTTAATTTATAATTAATTCGTTAGCGACGTGAATAGTGATTTTTCTAGGCGTAATCATTTAATTACGACGCAACAGAAAATTCGTTAATTTGGAATTAGCGAACCCGAGCCCGGGATTTTTTGCGACTGTATTCGCATTTCGAATTCGAGTGCGGCACGCAAGTCAAATCAATCGTCAAATCGCTAGTCGCTTCTAGCGTCACATCAAGCGTCAAATCATGTCACTTTGAGTGATGTGACAATTGATTGATTGATTGAGTGATGTGACTTGATGGAAGTGGTTGGCATTTATGACTTTGATTGTTTGACTTTTTTAAAGCCAAAAATTTGGTATATGATATTTTGAAAATCAATTACCAAAACCATTACACATTTATCTCTCTCTCTCCTCCATTTTCCTCTCTTCTTCACGCCCATTGAGGGCCATTTCTTCACTGTTTTTGCTGGACAGAAATCGTGAGCAAGGGAAGCAAGTGTGATCATTTTACGGCAAACTCATCGAGAGCTAGCACTCCGAGAGAAATGCGAAGGTGATATGGAAGTCCACCTATGAGCTTGGAATCGTTTGACGAAGCTTGGAGCTTGACGAAGATGATTCAAATGACCGAAAACAGTGAGCTGTGACACTGCCACTGCCGTGACCATCCATGAGCAGAAAATGATTTTTTTATTCATCGCCGCGTCGCTCAACCGCTCGATGTGAGTATTCCACAACTCCTTGAATGTATTCGCACTTATATTTCTTGCTTTGTATTCGATCCTTGGGCCTAGAAACTCCAACAATGGTATCAGAGCGATTGAAAAGCATGAAAAATGATTAGGGCTTAAAATTTGGGTAAATTGTATTTGAGTGTGTTTTAATGAAATTGGATGAATGAATATGCTTAAATGTGTTTTTAATTGATGATTGATTGGATCAATTTGAAGAAATTGTGTTAGGAACAAATTTCCCCAAATTTCTTGTGCTTGGCCGAGAGTTAGACTTGCCCTAAATGTCTTGGATTTTGATTTTTTGATTCATTGGATGAGTTAGAATTGTGTTGGGAATATTGATTTATGTTGAATTGGATTTAATTGGATTGAATTCAAATTGCACAAAATAATTCCCACAAAGCCGAGACATATAGCATGTATATTGGGTTTGATTTTTTGATAAAATATGTTGGACATGATTTGTTGTTGATAAGCATGATTAATTAGGATAATTTGATGTTTTGGAAATATTGATTTGGGTAATTAATTGTGTTATACACTTTAGGTAATTAAATTGTGAAATTGGATTTTTTAATTTAATTGAATTGGGCTAATTTTGGAAATTGGGCTTGAATTGTTGTTATTGGGCTAATTGGGCTTGGTTGTACCAAGTTAGGTTTAGGCCAAATGGATTGGATCCAATTGGGCCCAAAACCGCATCCATAAAGCCGAAATGCGACTAATGGACCATTAAAGTTTAATTAGGCCTAATGGGCCTAAATTGATTTCTAGGCTTATGGGGTAATTCCCGGATTGGACTTTGGATATCGGTTTGACCCGAGTTGATCAAAAGTCCACGCCTTAAGAAATTAATAAAAGCCCATTGGACTTTAATTAAATTAACATTGGACGTTAATCGGGCTTTGAGACCCGTAACGATTAAATTTGGAATTTAAGTCGTAAAAGTTCATTAATAAAGTGTAGTGTTTAATTTGGAATTAAATAGCGAATTAGACTTAAATACAAATTGAATTGGATTTAATTATGTAGTTTAATTTAATTCAAGAATTCATACTTTGAGTACTTATTCGCAAAATGAGTTTGACTTGCGCAAAATCAAATCATTATTTGAACATTGGATGATCACTAATTATCTGATTAATTAATTTGATTAGATTGATTGATAACATGCTTGTGTGAATACATGGTTGTGATGCATGAATAATGTATATCGAATGGATATTAGATGGGTTGGATAATTTTAGAAATTTTTGTAATAAATTTGATTTATTAATTGGACTTGCGTGTCCAGCCTTATTACCTCCTCATTCTTTGTATTCTCTTGTCACTTATTCCCCTAGATGTAAATGAGGTTTCTTTAGAAGTGTAGTGTAACTGGTAGAAGTGATACTTATGCTAGCGGGAGAGAGAAAGGGAGGGATTTGATCTAGGATCAATGTGTAAAGTATCCATCCGCATATCATTATTATTTTATTATACGCGTTTTATTATGTGTTTAGAATGCATGTTTAAAGGTGTATGATGATGAGACCTTAATAAAGATAATAAATTGGTTGCCAATTTGCACTCGAAAAACCCTCGCAAAATATTAAGCGTTTTTCATTCCATTGAGTGATTCTCACTTAATATCCGAGACTGGAATTGGCTTGTTGGCCAAAGTCAAGGCCTTTGTCCGTCGATGATGTGTTTGAATCACGAGAGCTTTGTTCCATATCAGTGTCTTGTCCAAGTTGTGGTTTGTTGGCCAAAGTCAAGACCATTTCTTGTCAATCGACATTGATTTCGAAGATTTCCATGGTCAATGGGTCACGCTTAACTGGGATCACTAAGTTTATTGTGCCAAAGCCAATGCTTAGTTGATTCAGAGGAAAAAGGTTAGGCAATATATTGGATATATTGGCATATATAAGATATATGTTTCGGACTTCGAGTCCCCCTACTGGATCTAGGAATTGGATTGGATCCAATCAATATTAGAGATCTACCTAGTTAATTATCATACAATTTTTTGGCCAAAGTCAAGATTGTGTGATATTTAACGGGATCCTAGCCCGTTAGGAACACAGTTTCCCTAGTACTCGACAGAGGGTTAGAGGCTCGCCGAAAAATAGTGGGAGGCAAGAATTGAATTTGCAATATTTGTTTAATTACTTGCCATACGCACTCAAAAAAATTTCATTCGTCAAATATATTAAATGTTAGTTGGACTAATATTTAAATTGTTGTTTTAATTAATAGTTTGACTATATTCAAACAATTAAATTATAGTTGATTAAATAGTTGGACTATTGTAATCATTATAATAAATAGTACTGAAAATCATTGATTAAATAGTTGGACTATTAGAAATCAAGATAAAAATGAAAGATTAGCATTTAAAACATGATCCTAAGGAAAATGTATTTAAATGGTTCAATTTTCAAAATTGGTAATATTTTCAAGATGGTCCTGGAAAATAATAAGTTATTTTATGTGATAAAATAATGTATTAGGCCTAAGCCCGGAGTTAAGCAAAAGGTAGAACATGATCTTTGGAAGATTCATGTAATGATAACTTAAGTGCTTAATCCATTAAGCTTGTCACAGTAGACTCCTTAATTTCTGAATCAGAACTAAGGATTAGATCCTTAAAGTATGATATTGAAATTGAAGGATCTTCATAAATCTATCTTTAGATTTTATAAGTACTAAATTGCAATTAATAACTCTTGGAGAGTTAATGACTATTCTCAAGGAGATAAAGTCAAAGTTTGCAATAGGCAAGTAGCGCAAGGGGCACCTTACTTCGATATTCTAGAAACCCGAGGCTTGGCCAAAGGCTACTGGAATGTGAAAGAGGGCAAAGACTAAATCATTATAATCTTCTGGGAAGATAAAGTACATATCCCAAAATGTCTGCTTAAATGTGGTAAACGGGATCGCGGAAGCGTGACTAACGTTTGGACAAAGCAGACATAAAGGAATTGAAGACGAGCAAGGCTCTGACTTCAAATATATTTGTCAACATTATGTTCATTACTAGTATTCAAATTGGATTTTAAATACTTAGTGTGGTACATAAAATATATGTATTGATGTTCGGAATCTGTTATTAACAGGAAACTGACTTTAATGGAGATTTATCTGTGAATAGGAAACGGGACTGTAGGCATTGCATTTTTGCATGTGAAACCCGATGATGAGTCTCAGTTGGAGGCACTACCTTTTTAGTTAAGGATATTGCGGGAAACGGTCGTCGGAAGGGAATCGGTATTTCGTTAGATCCTTATTCACTTGTTTAGCGTCAAACTCACTTGTTGGACCTCGGTATTGAGCATATTGGGCCCAAAAAACCCAGAACCATTTAACCTTGGCCCAAACCCACTAACTAAGCCACCACACACCAAGCTAAACCAAGCCCATACCACCACTAGGCCCACACGCCCATATCACCTTAAAATACACCCAAATTAAATCAAATATTATTAAATTAAATATTAATTAAATTAAATATTAACTAAATAAAATATTTATTAAATTAAATAAAACATTAATTAAGTCATTTACCAAATTAAATAAAACATAAAACAAAATCATATACTAAATTAATGAAATTGCGTGCCTAATAAAGATAAATCAAATATATTATATACCTAACTTAACAAATATCATGCCTAATTAAAATCAATCATAACAAATTAAATATATTGTATTCCTAATCTAGCCAAGACATGTCCCCCAATCATATCATAGGATTTCCTTGTTTGACACTAAATCATATCCTAATTGAATGCACCAAATCTTTTCCTTGTCAAGCAAGGATAAACCATAGCCCTTGTCTATATAAACAAGACTTTTCCAAGCCATCCTCCTCTTCTAGCTCTCTCTCACACGGAAACACAATAAAAATAATACAAACCCTAATCACACACTCTCTCTCGTCCATCCTCTCCTGACTCCCTCGCCCTCCCCTCTCACTAACGTGAAACCACAAAACATATAAACCCTAATAGCTAAAGAAGAGATGCACTAACCATGAAACACCATAAATAAGCACACGTTGCTGCCTCATCTTCAAAAACACGGCCACGCACAAATTGAACACATAGCCATCACAAGCCTTCCACTCATATACTTCAACAGCCCCATAGCCCTTCGCCACATAGCCTCCACTTTAACACACTGAACTCACGCCAATCTGCGCACATCACAGCCTACTATCACTCACGATCACTCAGCACACACTTGCACCTTGCCACATCAGCGCACCACAGCCCACGCCACTCACTGCCACCTAGCCCCAAAAACCCCTCAAAGTCACGCCCAAACAGCCCCTCTGCATTGCCTTACATTACACGTCAAAACAGCCCACAACACTGTCTCCCTCACGGCCGAAAATAGCCCCCCTCCACTGCCAGTAAATTACCGCCCATTAGACCCTTAAAATAGCCCAGAAAACATCCCAAAACTGCATCAAAAAACTGCCCAAAACAGTCCCCGAATTAGCCTTAAAACAGTCCGCAAATTTCCTAAAACAAAGACCTGAAACAGTAAGCAGAAAATACAGAGAAAATAGCAGCAAAACGGAGGTCAAACAGCAAGCAAAACAGAAAAACAGTGAGCTAAGACGCTAAACCAGTGAACCGGAGAAGTTGAGGAGCTTTAACCAATCCGATCTCCGTGAAACGTAAGTCCGAAAGTCGGCAAAAAAAGGTTAGACCTGAGGGTATTTTTCACACTTGTTTTCAGTTTTATCTTTTTTATTTATTGAGTTTTGTTCGCATGATTACTATATTAAAATGCATGTTGTGGCCCTTGAGTAGATAAATATGCATATATTGTAAAATGAAGTATGTTGTGGCCCTTGAATAAAATGAAAAATGTGTCGCCTCTCGTGGTATATAGGATGGAAACCCAGACATAAATTTCATAGCCAATTCCGAATGGACGGTAGTATGATCTGTACTCGGGATACAACTCCACGTACCATTTGAGTAACGGGGCATATTTTGTTTTATATTGCTTTGATTTGTTTGTTATTCGTTATTTGAATTCCTGCATTTATTTTTTTGATGTGTTCATGAGATGGTATTTAAGCATGATTTAGCCCATTTAGCTGTTCATTTTCAAGCATGATTAGCCATTTATTTTGCGTTACGTTTAGGTTGTTCTTTGTTTTTCGCATTATATGATCGTAGTATGTTCATGAGATTGCCGTGTGATAATGCATGTTTGTCGTTATGATGATTACTTTCATGCATGTGAACTTAAAAGTAGAATTATCCTTGGAAATATGTTGCTTAGGCTTGGTTGGATTATTGCACAAATCATTTTATTACAAGTGACATAAGTAAGGGACCATTCCAAACTCAACGGTTTGAGGTCTTCCCTTGCGAGGGGTGAGTGCGGCCTTAAATCGCATTTTCCCGGTTCACACCTGGTGGCGACTCCATTATTCTCTGGTTTAGTCCCCCGTGGGCTACTCCGTACTCCCAACCGGGCCGCGAGCCCGGGACAGCATGCGTCACCCAGTTCCTATGTCCCACAGTCTGGCGACTCCACTGGGGATAGAGAATCGGCCCCGAAAAAATGTCTTGCAATATTATGATTTATGCTTTAATTGACCGTGTCTACCATGGGTTAAAATGGGTTAATCAAAGGCATTATGAGGCTAGGTAATGGTTTGTTGTCTTCCTTCACTCACTACATTTCTAGAAGGAAAAGCTGTGAAGGCACCTAGATAATCATCTACTTGTAGCCTATTGTGACAGACTAATTTGGAGGACTCGTTGTTTATTCCTGAAACCAAGCGATAAGAGCCTAAGAGGCTTGGGTATTTAAGTGAGCCTCGTTCCACCCTCCCTCTGGGGAATCTACAACGGGAAGTCCATTTGACAGTCAGTCACACACCATAGCTCATTGGCACGTACCTTAGTGTATAAAAAAAGGTGCGCTCACTTGGTCACTCGAACCATTGAGTGTGGAGACCTAGTTGTGGGCCATCCTTTTCCGGTGAGAGCCTTTGTCTACACCCTTGTGAACCCACACGTAGACCGGTGTTGTATGACCTATAGCAACTATTTCCTCGTGTTTGTGGGCCATCCTCATTTGGATGCAGTTGGACTTCTTGTCAGAAATACGAACTTGTTGGGCCATTTAAACTAGGAAGAGTTCGTATCCTATGACAAATTGGCCAAAAGCTTCTAAAATGTCGATGGGCCACTCTATAGAAATTATTATTTTATGTTGCATTACCTTTCTTTTATGTTTGTGTTTTGGAACATAGTCGTTTGGATCCATTTGGGCCATTTGTCATGGGATGTGGGCTTGTTGGGCCATTTAAACTGGGACAAGAACGTATCTTATGACGATTGGGCCAAAGGCTTCTAAATATTGATGGGCCATTTTGTGCTTGTGTTCGGAACATTATCATTTGGATACGGTTGGACTTCTTGCCATGAGATGTGAACTTGTTGGGCCATTTAAACTGGGACGAGTTCACTCCTATGACAGTTAGCCCAAAAGCTTCTAAAATGATGATGAGCCGATTTATGTGAAAATTTTAATAAGTTGATATATTCCTTGTATCACATGCATCTCATTCATTTCATGCATACATGTATCATGTTAATCCTTGTGTCTAAAAGCCATCATAGATTCCCGTTGGGTTGGGGAAGAGTGAAGACTCACAAAAAGTCCGGTAAAAAGATATGAGTACATCCGATAACGAGGTATCCCGGATAGATCAGTTGGAAAATGGTTTCGCCAAGATTACCGAATAGTTGCAAGCCTTGACTACTGCCATGGAAAATATGGTTGTGCCCCGTGCTGGGGAAAATTCTGAGAATGAGAGGCGCGAGGAGCCTCTGAAGGGGTTGGGGGATGATATCCCAACTTTTGATGATGACATGGCAGAGTATGTAACAGGCAGAGTGATTGGGTCTCAGGCAGAATTTCAGAAGCTTCGGGATCAGGTTGAAACAGTTACCCGAAAAATGAGGGGTAAACATGAAGAGTTGTTAGATTATGAGGCAATGACCTTCGGAGAACAGCTGCCAGCTCAGTTTAAAATGCCCGACATGGCCAAGTTTAATGGGAATGGAGACCTGAGAGTCCATCTGCAGCAATATGTCTCAGTCAGGAGTTCAGTGGGCCTATCACAGCGCCAAGTCCAAAAGATGTTTGGGATGTCACTCGATGGGGCACCTGTGGTTTGGTATCATAGCCTCGAAAAGAAGGTTAATGAATATTGGAGGGAACTAGCTGATGCTTTTCTAAAGCAGTATGTTACAGACTTAGAGATTGACTTGTCACTCCATGATTTGGAGAACACTAAGGAGAAGCCAGCTTTTGAAAATGCAAACTCGGCCTTCAGAGAAAGACCAAATTAAAATGATCATCAAGGGCACCAAGCCCTCTATTTATGGTAAGCTGAGGAGGATGACTTCGATGATTTCTGATATTCGACAGTTGAGTGAAACTGTCATGGATATTGAGGAAGAAGAGGCTGAAAACATAAAGTTTTATGGCCAGAATAGAAGAACTTTTGGGGGGCCTTCTGAGACCAAGCCCGCTACTGCCGAGGTCGCTACCATCAATAACAGTTGATTCTCCAATCTTGGTAGACCTTTGTCAAATGTGTTTGAGAAGCTGAAAATGCAAGGACTTCTAAAACCTTTGGAACTTAGGCCATTTCCGAACCCTGTACCACCGTACCTCAACCTAAACCAGTATTGTTACTTCCATCAAGAAAAATACAATGACACCGACAACTGTACCCGCCTTAGGCATGAGGTCCAAAACCTCATTGACTCTCATAAAATACCCAATCCAGAAAAAGAACAACCTAACAAATACAAAAATCTCTTGCCTAATTACCACTCCATTCCATCACCCACCTACATGATCAACTCCGGCCTACCCGAAACTTTTGTCCTCCAAACTCTCACCCACCAGGCTTCTTGCATTGAGATAAAGGATAACAGTAGTAAAGAACCATAGGTCAAGGGAGAAGGCAATGCTGCGAATGATGAAGCTGTTCCTCCTAGTTTATTTGATCCTGTATTTTTAATAAAGACATTGGTTTTGTCTACTTGTTCGAACCTTTTTTATGATAATAAAGACGTTCATTTCGCTGAATCTCTTCAGCAATATGAGTATATTTAAAAAAAGCATTCAACCTTGGTACTATGAAATTCAGTGATGTTTAGAACACGGGGAATCCTTGGAATAAGCAAGCAGAAATGATAAGAAAGTCATTCAGAAATTTGGAAATGAGAGTAGTGAGAATATCAGACTTGGAAGAGAATTAGTTCACCGAACCGATCAACGTAGACAGATTGAAGCAGTGGCTTGCCTGAGGAAAAGAAGACTGAGCAGTCACCAAGAGAATTGGCAGAAGACCTAACCCGACGGGATAGGAACATTCATGCATGCATACACGTAACACATTTTGCATCCTTTTGTGTTTGTTTTCTTTTGTGTTCACAGGTTTCGAAGAAGAAAAAAGAAAGCGGCAAAGGACAAGTAAATCAGAAACGGTAAAAAGCACAGTATCAGATTTGGATAATAATCCCAGGGTTGAGGCCCATTTGAGTTTGAGTTTTGAGTATGGCACTCTGGGGCGAGGCCCACATTAGCATCAACATCAGTCTTGCCGGGTATGGCACTCTGGGGGTGAGGCCCACATCAACGCCAGTATCAGTTTAGGGCGAGACCAATATCAGTATCAGGTTGGGGGTGAGGCCCACATCAGTATTAGCCTAGGGGCGATGCCCATATCAGTATCAGTCTGGGGGCGAGGCCCACGTCAGTTTGAGGTCGAAGAAACACTACATCGGTAACAGTTTCGGGAACAAGGCCCAAGGGAATAAAGCCCACATTCAACACAGTTCGGGAATAAAGCCCACAGCCAGCTCGGATAAGGGAATAAAGCCCACATCCAACACAGTTCAGGAATAAAGCCCACAGTCAGCTCAGATAATGGAATAAAGCCCACAGTCTGCTCAGATCAGGGAATAAAGCCCACATTCAGTACAATTCGGGAACAAAGTCCACAGCCAGCTCAGATCAGGGATAAAGCCCACATCCAACACAGTTCAGGAATAAAGCCCACAGTCAGCTCAGATTAGGGAATAAAGCCCACAGTCTGCTCAGATCAGGGAATAAAGCCCACATTCAATACAATTCGGGAACAAAGCCCACAGTCAGCTCAGATCGGGGAAAAGCCCACAACCAATTCAGTTCGGGAATAAACCCCAAAATCAAATCAGTTCGGGAATAAAGCCCATAATCAATTCAGTCAAGAAATAAAGCCCACTTTCTACACAATTCTGGAATAAAGCCCAATCTCTACACAGCTCAGGAATAAAGCCCACAGTCAACACAGTTCGGGAACAAAGCCCACATTCAGTTCAATTAGAGAATAAAGCCCAATCTCTACACAGCTCGGTAATAAAGCCCACAATCAACACAGATCGGGAACAAAGCTCAGGGAACAAAGCCTACATTCAGTTCAGTCCAGGAACAAAGCTATCTCTCAGCACAGTTCAGGAATACAGCCCAGGAGAATAAAGCTCTCTCTCAGTACGGTTCGGGAATACAGCCCAAGAGAATAAAGCTCTCTCTCAGCACAGTTCGGGAATACAGCCTAGAAGAATAAAGCTCTCTCAGTACAGTTCGGGAATACAGCCCATGAGAATAAAGCTCTCTCTCAGTACAGTTCGGGAGTACAGCCCATGAGAATAAAGCTCTCTCTCAGCACAGTTTGGGAATACAGCCCAGAGGAATAAAACTCTCTCTCAGTACAGTTCGGGAATACAGCCCAGGAGAATAAAGCTCTCTCTCAGTACAGTTCGGGAATACAGCCCAGGGGAATAAAGCTCTATCTTTACACGGTTCAGGAGCAAAGCCTAGAGGAATAAACCCACTTGCAAAACAGCTCGGGAACAAGGCCCAGGGGAATAAAGCTCTATCTTTACACGGTTCAGGAGAAAAGCCTAGAGGAATAAAGCCCACTTGCAAAACAGCTCGGGAATAAAGCCCATGAGAATAAAGCTATCTCTCAACATAGTTCGCGAATAAAGCCCAAAGGTCAAAACATCTCAGGATAACAAGTAAGTTAAGCAACAGGTGGCGAGCCAGGTAAGTGAAAATGCATTGCAGAACTTTGATAGGATTGTTCAAAGTCACACACTGCACAAGTCCCATCAAAGTGGGGGCGACTGTAGGCATTGCATTTTTGCATGTGAAACCCGATGATGAGTATCAGTTGGAGGCACTACATTTTTAGTTAAGGATATTGTGGGAAACGGTCATCGGAAGGGAATCGATATTTCGTTAGATCCTTATTCACTTGTTTAGCGTCAAGCTCACTTGTTGGACCTCCGTTTAGAGCACATTTGCCCCAAAAAAACCCAGAACCATTTAACCTTGGCCCAAACCCACTTGCCAAGCCACCACACACCAAGCTAAACCAAGCCCACACCACCACTAGGGCCACACGCCCATATCACCTTAAAATACACCCAAATTAAATCTAATATTAATTAAATTAAATATTAACTAAATAAAATATTAATTAAATGAAATAAAACATTAATTAAGTCATTTACCAAATTAAATAAAACATAAAACAAAATCATATACTAAATTAAAGAAATTGCATGCCTAATAAAGATAAATCAAATATATTATATACCTAACTTAACAAATATCATGCCTAATTAAAATCAATCATAACAAATTAAATATATTGTATTCCTAATCTAGCCAAGACATGTCCCCCAATCATATCTTAGGATTTCCTTGTTTGACACTAAATCATATCCTAATTGAATGCACCAAATCCCTTCCTTGTCAAGCAAGGATAAACCCTAGCCCTTGTCTATATAAACAAGACTTTTCCAAGCCATCCTCCTCTCCTAACTCTCTCTCACACGGCAACATAATAAAAAAAATACAAACCCTAATCACACTCTCTCTCTCGTCCATCCTCTCCTCACTCCCTCGCCCTTCCCTCTCACTAACGTGAAACCACAAAACACATAAACCCTAATAGCTAAAGAAGAGACGCACTAACAATGAAACACCACAAATAAGCCACAAGTTGCTGCCTCATCTTCAAAAACACGGCCACACACAAATTGAAAACATAGCCATCACAAGCCTTCCACTCATATACTTAAACAGCTTCATAGCCCTTCGCCACATAGCCTCCACTTTAACACACTCAACTCACGCCAATCTGCACAAATCACAGCCTACTATCACTCATGATCACTCAGCACACACTTGCACCTTGCCACATCAGCGCACCACAGCCCACGCCACTCACTGCCACCTAGCCCCAAAAACCCCTCAAAGTCACGCCCAAACAGCCCCTCTGTGTTGCCTTCCATTACACGTCAAAACAGCCCACTGCACTGTCTCTCTGACGGCTGCAAACAGCCCCCCTCTACTGCCAGTAAATTTCTTCCTATTAGACCTTTAATATAGCCCAGAAAACATCCCAAAACTGCATCAAAAAACTACCCAAAACTGTCCCCAAATTAGCCTTAAAACAGTCCACAAATTGCCTGAAATAAAGACCTGAAATAGTAAGCAGAAAATACAGAGAAAACAGCAGCAAAACGGAGGTCAAACAGTAAGCAAAACAGCAAAACAGTGAGCTAAGATGCTAAACCAGTGAACCGGAGAAGTTGAGGAGCTTTAACCCTTCCGATCTCCTTGAAACGTAAGTCCGAAAGTCAGCAAAAAAAGGTTAGACCTGAGGGTATTTTTCACACTTGTTTTCAGTTTTATCTTTATTATTTATTGAGTTTCATTCAGATGATTACTATATTAAAATGCATGTTGTGGCCTTTGAGTAGGTAAATATGCATATATTGTAAAATGATATTTGTCGTGGCCCTTGAATAAAATGAAAAATGTGTCGCCTCTCGTGGTATATAGGATGGAAACCCGGACATAAATTTCATAGCCGATTCCGAATGGACGGTAGTATGATCTGTACTCGGGATACAACTCCACGTACCACTTGAGTAAACGAAGCATATTTTGTTTTATGTTGCTTTGATTTGTTTGTTATTCGTTATTTGAATTCCTGCATTTATTTATTTGATATGTTCATGAGATGGTATTCAAGTATGATTTAGCGCATTTAGCTGTTCATTTTCAAGCATGATTAGCCATTTATTTGGCGTTATGTTTAGGTTGTTCTTTGTTTTTCACATTATATGATAGAATTATGTTCATGAGATTGCCGTGTGATATTGCATGTTTGCCGTTATGATGATTACTTTCATGCATATGAACTTAAAAGTAGAATTATCCTTGGAAATATGTTGCTTAGGCTTGGTTCAATTATTGCACAAATCATTTTATTACAAGTGACATAAGTAAGGGACCATTCCGAACCCAACGGTTTGAGGTCTTCCCTTGCGAGGGATGAGTGCGGCCTTAAATCTCATTTTCCCGGTTCACACCGGGTGGCGACTCCATTATTCTCCGGTTTAGTCCCCCGCGGCCTACTCCGTACTCCCAACCGGGCCGCGAGCCCGGGACAGCATGCATCGCCCAGTTCTTGTGTCCCACAGGGATGAAAGTCACTGTTTTAACCGCAGATACCTAAGTTTAGGAACTACCCTCGGGTGTGTACCTAAATTTAGAAACTGTTATAATGTAACTAGTTTGACTAGAAACATTATCTCTATATCAGTGTTTAACCCGCTGCGGGTTAACCTTTATATTCTAGAACACTAAAGTGTTTTATTATATAAAGAATGATATTGAGATAAACACATTGATGTGAATAACAGAATTTATATTTTGAATATAAATAAAATCTCAAACATAAAACATGACAAACAAATAGCTCGAACTAATTTGATCAGAAGAAACTAATTGTGGCATTGTTGTCTAGGACACAATCAAACAAGACTCGTATATCCACACTTTTGAAGAGTGGGTACTAGGACTGATTTGATTCTAATCAAATAAAGTCTACGAATCTAGTTTATTGGGCAATGTGCCTAAAACACCTTTACTTGGTAAAAGTGCAAGTGCCACCGATCTGTTAGCCCTAGTTCATAGTGAAGCAAGTGGGCCCATGTCTAGCTAGGCTAGATGTGGATATGAATATTTCGTGACCTTACGGATGTGGCATCGCGGTGTGGTTATGTGTTTCTTTTGAAGAACACAAATCGAAAACTTTTAAAGTTTCGGCACGAAATAGACGGACAGATCGGCTATAGTATTAAACCGTCACGGTAAGACCGTAATGGAAAATACTTAAGCAATAATTTTCTCGTATATTTTAAAGAGTATAATATTCTTTCAATGAGGACTCCTCCCGGAACACGTCAAAGTGACGGTGTGTCCGAACTGAGTAACTGAATTATGTTAGACATGATAAGGTTAATCATGAGTCGCTCTGAGCTACCTTTTCCTTCAACGGATAAGCTTTAACAGTGCAAGAAATTATTTAGAATAAGGTTGCATAATAATCTGTTTGACATATTTCATATTAGATATGAACGGGAAAGAAACCGGGTTTCTCATTCCTGATAATTTGGTAATGCTAGGCATATGTTTGGATGATACCAAACTAAAACCCAAATTGGATAAGTGTCTAATTGTAGGTTATCCTAGGGATACCAAAATATAGTACTTATACAACTAACCAGAGAACAATTAGATTGTTGCTCACCATGCGATTTTCCTAAGAGGAATACCGATATGCAGTGGTAAGTGGGAGGATAATAAAACTCGATGAAAATCGGAGTATTACTGTTCCAGGCACCAATTCCTAATGGAACACAAATAGTTCATCAAGGATGAAACTATTACCATTAATCTTCGAATACACAAGAACCGCATATGTCAGAGAGAGTCAGAAAACAACCTGGGGTATGGGTTTCCGATCTCACCTCGTAAATATGTCAATCTTTTGAGGTATACCAACTGACTACATATGAGGAAGTGATACAAGGTATCGACTCCCTATTATGACAAAGTGTCATGAATCCGAAATGGATTCCATGTAAACCAACTATGTTTAGACACTAGTTGATGTACCATAAGGCATTGTGCTTATTGGTACTTCATAAGTCTTCAAGGAAGACGTACATGGATGGCAACATATCAACATACTAGAGGAAATGTATCGTTATCAATATTGTGTTGATTACGATTCAACCTTTTACTTGTTTCCACGATAAATCCATTTGGATAATGCTTGCTAATGCTGCATGTTTCATTTATGAAATATGTCAGCTTAACGGGAAAATCACTTTCCTGAAAAGGAAACCTTTTGGAGGATGTTTAAAACATCCTGACGGTTTTGTCGTATCCAAAACTAGCAAACAAGGTTTGCGGGTTATTCAATCCATGTTTGGATTGAAGCAAGCATTAGATTCTTGGAATTATCATTTTGATGTAATCATAATGGTTTATGGTTTAATTCAAAACGAAATGATTCATGTGTATATAAGGAGGTTAGTGGGAGCGCACTGATAATAATATCCTAAAAATAATGATAATATATATGTCATTTCTTGGAAATGATATTCCCATAAAATAATCGGTGAAAGCTTGGCTTTTGAGAAAACTCTCCGAGAAATCGTACATTGAAAAATGTACACGACCTGGTGTCTGATACGCTTTGAGCGTATGGAAACACAAACAGGCCAATCCAAGTGATAGTCACTGGATTGATGTTAAGAACATCTGTTAGTATCTTAGAGAACTAAGGATGTTGTCTTAGTCTATGGAGAAAGAGAACTTGAAGTGACTGGGATCACTGTTGCAAGTTCCTAAACCGATAAAACGACTAAAATTCACAAAACAGTACTATACAGTTTGAATAACGGGATAGTGAGCTGGAAATCTTCCAAGCAAGATACTGTTACCGAATAAACAACTAATGCGGGTTATTGCCACAGCTGAAGCAGTAATAGAAGCCTTATGGGTCGATAATAAATCCTAATTGGATTAGGAATAATTCTGTTAGCGGCTGAGCTAGGCTTGAGCACAGGCTAAAGAATTAATGGTCTCATCAACGATCCAGATAAATACTTCGATATTCATCTGATTCGTTTGGATCATACATCGTGGCGATGTAATGATCGAATAAATCGTATCAGATGATAATCATGAAATCCACCGACGAAAGCCTTTTCTCAGCAAATTGAGCGAACCATACATAGTTCGGGTGGTAGACACTCGAGTGACTGGCTATAGGCCAAGTGAGAGATTGTTGGACAATTATGACCCATAGCATCACTATTTGTACAAATCACGGTGTTGTTGTACAAATTAACTATGTGACAAAGGAGATTGCACTCTTATCATTTGTGATTAGATCACTTAGATGTATAAATGATACGAGGTCCCTATGATTTGTTCCTGGATTGAAAATGATATGAGACAGTATCAGTCCACGAAGAATAAATCATTAAATATCCCTAGTCAGAGCATTATCGAGATTGGACATCAATAAATGCGTAAAAGACTAGTATTATATGTGTGCGTGTTGTTATGGCACAACGGCATAGTTCTCGTATATTTGGGTATAGGATACTCAAGTGTAATAAGAGGTTGTGTTTTACCGATGGTATGGGAAACAGCTTCACTCTAGATAAGACCCCCTCGAAATTCCATTGGTAGTATGACTATGTGTCTATGGAAGTCAATAATCAGGGTAGGTGTATTTGGTCTAAACCTGAGACTTGCACCGCTAATACTTACGACAATTAATATACTTTGGTTTTGGTCGTCCAAGGCTTTAACCGGTTTCTGTGTACGCGTCTTATGGGTATATCGAGAATCGTAGTGTGTTGGGTGTAATGTCAAGACAGAAGTATCACTCCAGTCATATGGAGATGATGGTCACGTAGGATACGGTACTGGTTCTCTTAAGTACTGCAGTCATCGGGATAAAATGACAAGGTCATGTTTATCCGATATAGAGACTAGTTACCAGATATCTGATATGTGCTTCGTACGGGGCAGACACAATTCCAGCCCCAGGCCTAGCACGTGACAATCAGATACTGGATCGAAATACGCAATACTACGTATACTACGTCTGATATAGATCCTTATTCCTATAAGGATTTTTCTGGAGAATTGGGTAGGCATATGGCGCTTTGCTAGAAGCCAACATTGTCTTGTAAATCGGTACAAACATAGTACTTGGTACTTACGTGTTCGGATAGTCCGACGACCGAATTTACTGCCAACATATCCGGGGATCTCATGGGTCACTTCCCGAAGATTCACCGATGACGTATGACTCGCACTTTTAATTAATCTGGGATTAATTAGATGAGAGAGAAAATTAATCTGGGATTAATTGCGGAGATATTTTATCTGGGATAAAATATCAATTAAAGAGAGATAACGATTAATTTGGAATTAATCGATAAATTAATATATTCGATATATTAAACTAAATTGGATTTCTACGCGAAATTAAATTAGATTTTAATTCGAGCGAACGAGTTAATTTAGAATTAATTCGTTAGCGATGTGAATAGTGATTTCGCTAGGCGTAATCATTTAATTACGACGCAACGGAAAATTCATTAATTTGGAATTAGAGAACCCGAGCCCGGGATTGTTTGCGAGCGTATTCGTATTTCGAATTCGAGTGCGGCACGTAAATTAAATCAAGCGTCAAATCGCTAGTCGCTTCTAGCGTCACATCATCCGTCAATCAAGTGATGGATGTCTTTCACTTTGAGTGATTGACGCCAGTCACTATTCATGATTGATGGAAGTTGATGTGAAGTGATGTTGGTGGTTGGAGCCATTTATGGCTTGATTTTTGAAAATCAAAAAGTTGTAAATCATTTAATTTATTTTTGAAAAATATATAAGTGTATTGGATACACTTTTCCAACCAATTTTGTTTCACATCTCTTTCTCTCAAATCTCTCCATCATCTCACGCCCAACAGTGGGCTGTTTCTTCTGGTTTTGTCGAGAAGAAGGGAAAGCAAGAGTTGGATTTTTATGGCAAAAATCGCAAGTGCTAGCACACTACGAGACATACGAAGGTGATAGGGAAGTTCACCCATGAGCCGAGAACCATTCGACGAAGCTTGGAGCTCGAAGATGATTCTCAAATGGTGCCAAACTAGTGAGCTCAAAACTGAACTGCCGAATGCATGCAGTGGGCAGAATGTGATTTTTGTTGCTTGCCGTGTCGCTCAACCGATTGATGTAAGTATTCCGCGACTTTCTCGATTTGTATTCGCACTTATTTCATGTTTATTATTCGATCCTATGGACCTAGAAACTCCAACAATGGTATCAGAGCGAGTAAAAGCATGAAATACGACTTATGGATAAAATTTGGGTAAAATGTTTGTGAGCATGATTTGAATTAATTGGATGTTTGAGTATGCTTATAACATGTTTAATTGAAGTTTGATTGGATCAATTTCAAGAAAAATGATTTGGAACATTTTTCCCCAAAATTTCTTACTTGGCCGAATGGTGCCCTAAGTGTGTTCTTGGTGATTTTTTGTTTTTTTGATTCATTGGATGAGTTGGAAATGATTATGAGTGTGATTTAATGTCGATTGTGGATTTAATCGGATTGAAACCGAATCAGACATAATTTTCCCTTCCATTGACGAGAACAATGAGCATGTATGGGTTTGATTTTTGATGAAATGTGTTGTGCATGTTTTGTGATTAATGAACATGATTAATTGTATAAATTAATGTTTTAGAAATGTTAATTTGGGTGGTTAATTGTGTAATGCACTTTAGGGTAATTAAATTGGAAAATTGGATTTTTGTAATTTAATTGATTTGGGCCTATTTTATGAAATTGGGCTTAAGTATTGTTATTGGGCTTAATGGGCTTTGTTGTACAAAGTTGGGTTTAGGCCAAATGGATTGGATCCAATTGGGCCCAAAACTGCTTCCATAAAGCCCGAATGCGACTTAATGGACCTTTGTAATTTAATTGGGCCTAATGGGCCAAAATTATTTAAAGGCTTATGGGGTAATTCCCGGATTGGACTTTGGTTATCGGTTTGACCCGAGTTGACCAAAAGTCCACGCCTTAAGAAATTAATTAAAAGCCCATTGGATTTTAATTAAATTGACGTTAGACGTTTATCGGGCTTTGAGACCCGTAGCGACTAAATTTGGAATTTAAGTCGTAATGGTTCGTTAAATAAAGTGTGTTATTTAATTTGGAATTAAATAGCGAGTTAGAATTAAATGCATATTAAATTAGATTTAATGTTGTAGTTTAATTTAATTCGAGAATTCGTACTTGAGTACTTATTCGCAAAAACGAGTTTGACTCGAGCAAAATCAAATCGTTGTTTGAACATTGGATGATCACTAATTATCATATTAATTAATTTGATTAGATTGATTGATAACATGTTTGTGTGAATACATGGTTGCGATGCATGAATTGTGTATATCAGATGGATATTAGATGGGTGGGACAATTTTAGAAATTGTGTAATAAATTTGATTTATTAATTGGACCTGCGTGTCCAGCCTTATCACCTTTTTATTCTTTGTATTCTATTCTCACCTATTCCCCTCAATGTAAATGAGGTTTCTTTAGAAGTGTAGTGTAACGGGTAGAAGTAATACTTATGCTAGTGGGAGAGAGAAGGGAATGATTTGATCTAGGATCAATGTGTAAAGTATCCATCCGCATATCATTATTATTTTTCATAAACGCTTTATTATGTATTTAGAATGCATGCTTAAGGGTGTATGATGATGAGACCTTAATAAAGATAATAAATTGGTTGCCAATTTGCACTCGAAAAACCCTCGCAAAATATTAAGCGTCTTTCCTTCCATTGAGTGATTCTTACTCAAGATCTAAGACGGCAATGGTTTGTTGGCCAAAGTTAAGGCCTTTGTCTATCGAAGATGTGTTTGAATCACAAGAGCTTTGTTCCATATCAGTGTCTTGTCCAAGTTATGGTTTGTTGGCCAAAGTCAAGACCACTTCTTGTCCATCGACATTGATTACGAAGCTTTCCATGGTCAATGGGTCGCGCTTGACTGGGATCATTAAGTTTGTTGTGCCAAAGCTAAGGCTTAGTTGATTCAGAGGAAAAAGGTTAGGTAATACATTGGATGTATTGGCATATATAAGATATGGGTTTCCGACTTGGATGTCCCCCTACTGGATCTAGGAATTGGATTGGATCCAATCGATCTTAGAGATCTACCTAGTTAATTATCATACAATTTGTTGGCCAAAGTCAAGATTATGTGATATTTAATGGGATCCTAGCCCACTAAGAAACACGGTTTCCCGAGTACTCGACAGAGGGTTGGAGGCTCGCCAAAAAATAGTGGGAGGCAAGAATTGAATTTACAATATTCGTTCAATTACTCGCCATACGCGCTCAAACAATATCATTCGTCAAACGTATTAAATGTTAGTTGGACTAATATTTAAATTGTTGTTTTAATAAATAGTTGGACTATATATTCAAACAAATTATTTATAGTTGATTAAATAGTTGGACTATAATAACCATTATAATAAATAGTACCTTAATCGTTGATTAAATAGTTGGACTATTAAAATCAAGATTAAAATGAAAGATTAACATTTAAATCATAATACTAATGAAAATGTATTTAAATGGTTTAATTTTTCAAATTGGGAATAAATTTCAGGATGGTCCTGGAAAATAAGAAGTTACTTTATTTGATAAAATAACGTCTTATGCCTAAGCCCGGAGTTAACCAAATACTAGAGCATAATCTTTGGAAAATTGTGCGATGATTAATCCATTAAGCTTGTTGCAGTAGACTCCTTAATTTCTGAATCAGAACTAAAGTAAGATAAAGAAATTGAAGGATCTTTATAAATCTATTAACTTAGATTTTAGACATACTAAATTGCAATTAATAACTCTTGGAGGGTTAATGACTATTCTCAAGGAGATAAAGTCAAACTTTGCAATTAGGCAAGTAGCGCAAGGCGCACTTTACTTCGATATTCTAGAAACCCGAGGCTTGGCCAAAGGCTTTTAGAATGTTGAAAAGGGCAAAGGCAAAATCATTATAATCTTCTGGGAAGATAAAGGACATATCCTAAAATGTCTACCTAAATGTGGCAAACGGGATCGCGGAAGCGTGACTGCCGTTTGGACAAAGCAGACATGAAGGAATTGAAGACGAGCAAGGCTCTGACTTCAAATATGTTTGTCAACATTATGTTCACTACTAGTATTAAAATTAGATTTTAAATACTTAGTGTGGTACATAAAAATATATGTATTCATGTACAGAATCTGTTTTGAACAGGATACTGACTTCAATAGAGATTTATCTGCGAATTGAAAACGGGACGAAAGTCGCTATTTTATCCGTAGATACCTAAGTTTAGGAACTACCTTCGGGTGTGTACGTAAATTTGGAAACTGTTATAATGTAACTAGTTTGACTAGATACATTATCTCCATATCAGTGTTTAACCCGCTGCGGGTGAACCTTTATATTTTAGAACACTAAAGTGTTTTATTTTATAAAGATGATATTGACATAAACACATCAGATGTGAATAACAACATTTATATTTTGAATATAAATAAATCTCAAACATATAACATGACAAACAAATAGCTCGAACTGATTTGATCAGACGAAACTATATTGTGGCATTGTTGTCTGGGACACAATTAAACCAGAATCGTATATCCACACTTTCGAAGAGTTGATACTAGGACTGATTTGATCCCATTCAAATAAAGTCTACGAATCTAGTTTATTGGTCAAAGTGCCCAAAATACTATTTACATGGTAAAAGTGTAAATGCCACCGACCTGTTAGCCCCAGTTCATTGTGAAGCAAGTGGGCCAATGTCTAGCTAGGCTAGAGGTGGATATGAATATTTCGTGACCTATACGGATGTGGCATCTCGTTATGGTTATGTGTTTCTTTTGAAGAACACAAATCAGAATCTTTTACAGTTTCGACATGAAATAGACAAACAGATCGGCTAAAGTATTAAACCGTCGTGGTAAGACCGTAATGGAACTACTTAAGCAATAAGTTTCTCATATACTTGAAAGAGTAAAGTATTCTTTCAATGAGGACTCCTCCCGGAACACGTCAAAGTGACAGTGTGTCCGAACCGAGTAACCGAATTTTGTTGGACATGATAAGGTTAATCATGAGTCGTTCTGAGCTACCATTTCCTTCAACGGATAAGCATTAACAGTGCAGAACATATTTAGAATAAGGTTCCATTAAAATCAGTTTGACAGATTTCATATTAGATATGAACGGGAAAGAAACCGGGTTTCACATTCCTGATAATTTGGGAATGCTAGGCATATGTTTGGATGATACCAAACTAAAACCCAAATTGGATAAGTGCCAATTGTAGGTTATCCTAGGGATACCATAAGTATTGTAATTATACATCTCACAAGAGAACAATGTAATTCTTGCTCACCATGCGGTTTTCCTAAGAGGAATACCGAAATGCAGTGGTAAGTGGGAGGATAGTAAAACTCGATGAAAATCGGAGTAATACTATTCATGGCACCGAATCCTAATGGAACATAAATAATTCATCATTGATGAAACTATACCATTAATCTTCGTATACACAAGAACCGCGTATGTCGGAGAGAGTCAGAAAACAACCTGGGGTATGGGTTTCTGATCTCACCTCACAAAGATGTCCATCTTATTGAGGTATACCAACTGACTACATATGAGGAAGTGATACAAGGTATCGACTCTCTATTATGACAAAGTGTCATGAGTCCGAAATGGATTCCATGTATATCAACTATGTTTAGACACTAGTTGATGTACCGCAAGGCATTGTGCCTATCGGTACAGTATAAGTCTTCAAGGAAGACGTACATGGATGGTAACATACCAACGCATAAAGCTAGCCTTTTAGGGGAAAGGTATCGTTATCAACATTATGTTGATTTCGATTCAACCTTTTAACTGTTGCCACGGTGAATCCATTTGGATAATGCTTGCTAAAGCTGCATGTTTCATTTATGAAATATGTCAGCAGAACGGGAAAATCGCTTTCCTGAAAAGGAAACCTTTTGGAGGATGTTTGCAACATCCTGTCGGTTTTGTCGTACCAAAACCAACAAACAAGGTTTGCAGGTTATTCGATCCATGTTTGGATTGAAGCAAGCATTAGGTTCTTAGAATTATCGTTTTGATGTAATCATAATGGTTATGATTTAATTCAAAACGAAATAATTCTTGTGTATATAAGGAGGTTAGTGGGAGCGCACTTACAGTGGTTGTCCTATATAAATAATGATAATACATCATTTCTTGGAAATGATATTCCCGTAAATAATCGGCAAAAGCTTGGGTTTCGAGAAAACTCTCCGAGAAACTGTACATGGAAAAATGTACGAGACCTGGTGTCTCATGCGCTTTGAGCATATGATTCACAAACAGGTCGATCCAAGTGATGGTCACTGGATTGAAGTTAAGAACATCCATTAGTTTCTTAGAGAACTAAGGATGCTGTCTTAAACTCTGGAGATGGAGAACTTGAAGTGACTGGGATCACTGTAGCAAGTTTCTTGACAAATAAAGACGACTAAACGTCACAAACGGTACTATACAGTTTGAATAATGGTATAGTAAGCTGGAAATCTTCCAAGCAAGATACTGTTACCGAATAAACAAAAAATGCGGGTTATTGCAGCAGCTGTGGCAGCAATAGAAACCTTCTGGGTCGATAAATAAATCTAATTAGATTAGATGTAATTCTGTTATCAGCTGGGCTAGGCTTGAGCACAGGCTAAAGAATTAATGGTCTCATCAACGATCGAGATACTTCGATAGTCATCTGATTCGTTCAGATCATACATCATAGCGATGTGATGATCGAATAAATCGCATCAGATGATAATCATGAAAATCTGCTGACGAAAGCCTTTTTCTCAGCAATTTGAGCCAACTGTACATTGTTCTGGTGTTAGACACTCGAGTGACTGGCTATAGGCCAAATGGGAGATCGTTGGACAATTATGACCCATAGCGTCACTATTTATACAGATCACAGTGTTGTTGTACAAATTAACTATGTGACAAAGGAGATTGCACACTTATTATTTATGATTAGATCACCTAGATATATAGATGATGAGAGGTCCTTATGATTAGTGCCTGGATTAAGAATGATATGAGACAATATCAATCCACGAAGACAGAATCATTAAATATCCCTACTCAGAGTATTATCGAGATTGGACATCGATAAATACGTAAAAGACGAGTATTACACTTATGCGCGTTGTGAGGGCACAAAGGCATAGTTCTCGTATATTTAGGTAGAAGATACTCATGCAAATGTAATAGGAGGTTGTGTTTCACCGATGGTACGGGAAACAGCTGCGCTCTGGATAGACCCCCTCGGAATTCCATTGGTAGTATGACTACGTGTCTATGGAAGTCCGAAATCAGGGTAGGTGTATTTGGTCTTAACTTGAGACTTGCACCGCTAATGCATACGACAATCAATATACTTTGGTTGAGGTCATCCAGGGCTTTAACGGTTCCTGTGTACGTCAATTCTGGGTATATCGAGAATCATAATGTGTTGGGTGTGATGTTAAGACGGAAGTGTCACTCCAGTCATATGGAGATGATGATCGCGTAGGGATACAGAACTGGCTCTCTTATAAGGTTGCAACCGTCGGGATAATATGACTTGGTCATTATTATCCGATTCTAAAGAGACTAGTTGCTCGTTATCCGATATGTGTTTCGTACGGGGCAGACACTGTACCGGCCCCAGGCCTTGCATGTGATCATCTGATACTGGACAGAAATATGCAATACTACGGTATACTACGCTTGATATAGATCCTTATTCCTGTAAGGATATTTCCGGAGAATTGGGTAGGCATGGCGCTTTGCTAGAAGCCAACCTTGTCTTGTAAATCGGTAAAATCTAGTACTTGGTACTTACGTGTTCGGATAGTCCGACGACCAATTTGACTACCAACATATCTGGGGATCTCGTCGATCGCTTTCCAAAGATTCACCGATGACGTATGACTCGCACTTTTAATTAATCTGGGATTAATTAGATGAGAGAGAAAATTAATCTGGGATTAATTGCGGAGATATTTTATCTAGGATAAAATATCATTTAAAGATAGAGCAATTAATTTGGAATTAATCGAAGAATTAATATATTTGATATATTAAATGAAATTGGATTTCGACGCGGAATTAAAATTAGATTTTAATTTTGGTGAACGAATTAATTTAGAATTAATTCGTTAGCGACGTGAATAGTGATTTCACTAGGTGTAATCATTTAATTACGACGCAACGGAAAATTCGTTAATTTGGAATTAGCGAACCCAAGCCCGACATTATTTGCGAGCGCATTCGCATTTCGAATTCGAGTGCGGCACGTAAATTAAATCAACTGTCAAATCCCTAGTCGCTTCTAGCGTCACATCATCAAGTGATGGATGTCTTTCACTTTGAGTGATTGACGCCAGCCACTATTCATGATTGATGGAAGTTGATGTGAAGTGATGTTGGTGGTTGGAGCCATTTATGGCTTGATTTTTGAAAATCAAAAAGTTGTAAATCATTTAATTTATTTTTGGAAAATATATAAGTGTATTGGATACATTTTTCCAACCAATTTTTTTTCACATCTCTTTCTCTCAAATCTCTCCCTCATCTCACGCCCAACAGTGGGCTGTTTCTTCTGGTTTTGCCGAGAAGAAGGGAAGCAAGAGTTGGATTTTTGTTGCAAAAAACGCAAGTGCTAGCACACTACGAGACATGCGAAGGTGATAGGGAAGTTCACCCATGAGCCGGGAACCATTCGATGAAGCTTGGAGCTTGAAGATGATTCTCAAATGGCGCCAAACCAGTGAGCTCAAAACTGAACTGCCGAATGCATGCAGTCAGCAGAATGTGATTTTTGTTGCTTTCCGCGTCGCTCAACCGATCGATGTAAGTATTCGCGACTTTCTCGATTTGTATTCGCACCTATTTTATGTTTATTATTCGATCATATGGACCTAGAAAATCCAACATTCTTCAGCTGCTCGGTTGTAATTGTAAGTGTCGCAAACTTCCAGGAAGTTGCTAATGTGGGCATTAGGATCTTCAGATGCATTTCCGCCAAACTGCACTGACTGCTGAATCATCTGAATGCATATTTTGATGTCACACGCATTTGCTGGTAAGAGAGGAAGTACAATGCAGGAAATTAAGCGGTCAACCATCGGAATGGTTCTGTCTCGAATGGGAATTGGTGGTGCAACTGCTAACAGTTCAGGTTCCATGTCAACGATTGCTTCTTGACCTTCACGCCTTTCCCTTCTCAATTTTCTGATGGTTCTTTCAATTTTTGGGTCAAGCGGTCGGATTTCAAAGCTTCTGGTTCATCTCACGTAGTGTCTGAAAAATTGAAACACAAGAAAATAGAAATAATAAGTAAAAAGAAATTAGATACAAGTAACATATTTAACCCCAAAACTAATAGTAAAATATGAAAAGTCCCCGGCAACGGCGCCAAAAACTTATTATTTTCACTTAAAACTTAAAACAAGTAAATAAAATGCCGCGAAAGAAAGTTGAAGAAAATTCAAATTTATAAAACTATCAGGGTTGTGAATTCTTCCAATATGTTTTAAAAGATGAAGTGGTTATTTTATGTTGGTGAAATATATTAGATTACTAAACTGGAACACGAAATTCTACAAAAGCCTCTGTCTATGGTCGAATGCAAATACCCAGTATAACCAATTAAATCATATGTCAATGTCAATCAAATTACCTGGATTCATTAAGATTAAGTTCCAATTGTGGTTACCCCCGCCCGACAGGTAAATGTCTATCCTGTAAGGAAATCTATTAAAGGGTTATCTATCCTCAAGGAAGATCGTGGGCTATTAAGCCTAAAGCTGAAACCTAAAATTTCTTTGTCAAGTTTATTTTAAGTTTAACAGATCTATCTTATTAATGTTGGACAATTATGACCCATAGCGTCACTATTTGTACAGATCATAGTGTTGTTGTACAAATTAACTATGTGACAAAGGAGATTGCACTCTTATCATTTGTGATTAGATCACCTAGATGTATAAATGATGAGAGGTCCCTATGATTAGTGCCTGGATTGAGAATGATATGAGACAGTATCAGTCCACGAAGGCAGAATCATTGAATATCCCTAGTCAGAGTATTATCGAGATTGGACATCGATAACTACGTAAAAGACTAATATTACACTTGTGCATGTTGTGAGGGCACAACGGTATAGTTTCTCATATATTTGGGTATAAGATACTCCACGTAATGTAATAGGAGGTTGTGTTTTACCGATGGTACGGGAAACAGCTTCGCTCTGGATAGACCCCTCAGAATTCCATTGGTAGTATGAATATGTGTCTATGGAAGTCCGAAATCAGGGTAGGTGTATTTGGTCTTAACCTGAGACTTGCACTGCTAATACGTGTGACAATCAATATACTTTGGTTGAGGTCGTCCAAGGCTTTAACAGGTTCTGTGTACGCCAATACTGGGTATATTGAGAATCGTAGTGTGTTGGGGTGATGTTAAGACGGAAGTGTCACTCCAGTCATATGGAGATGATGGTCACTAGGATACGGAACTCGTTCTTTTAAATGGTCGAGCTATCGGGATATTATGACTAGGTCATGTATATCCGATTATAGAGACTAGTTGCTAGACATCCGATATGTGCTTCGTACGGGGCAGACACAATTCCAGCCCCAGGCCTAACACGTGATCATTCGATACTGGATCGAAATACGCAATACTACGGTATACTACGCTTGATATAGATCGCTTATTCCTGTAAGCATATTTCTGGAGAATTGGGTAGGCATGGCGCTTTGCTAGAAGCCAACCTTGTGTTGTAAATCGGTACAAACGTAGTACTAGGTACTTACGTGTTCGGATAGTTCGATGACTGTATTTACTGCCAAAATATCCGGGGATCTCATGGGTCACTTACCGAAGATTCACCGATGATGTATGACTCGCACTTTAATTAATCTGGGATTAATTTGATGAGAGAGAAAATTAATCTAGGATTAATTACGGAGATATTTTATCTGGGATAAAAATTAATTAAAGAGAGAGAACGATTAATTTGGAATTAATCGATAAAATAATATATTCGATATATTATGTGAAATTGGATTTCGACGCGGAATTAAAATTAGATTTTAATTAGGGCGAACGAATTAATTTAGAATTAATTCGTTAGCGACGTGAATAGTGATTTCGCTAGGCATAATCGTTTAATTACGACGCACGGAAAATTCGTTAATTGGAATTAGCGAACCCGAGCCTGGGATTATTTGTGAGCGCATTCACATTTCGAATTCGAGTGCGGCACGCAAGTCAAATCGAGCGTCAAATCACAAGTCACATCAAGCGTCAAATCACATGTCACTTTGAGTGATGTGACAATTTGATTGATTGATTTGAATGATTGATGTGGTAGTTGAAAAGAATTAATTGCTTTGCTTTTTGACTTTTCTTTTTGAAATTTAAAAATGGTAAATGCTTTATTATTTGGGAAATATAAAAGCATTTTACACATTTTATTTTTATTCTCTCTCTCCTCTTTTAACGTTTTCTTCTCCCTATCTTTTTCCTCCTCTCTTCTCACGGCTTAGAGCCGATTTCTTCCTTCTCCAAAATTCTGGTTTGACCTAATGAAGAAGAGATGAAGAGAATGATTTTGTTGCAAAATCTTGTGCTAGCACACACCTTGAGTCTTCCTAAGGTGATAAGGAACCGATTTCGTGAGCTTGGAAGCTCAAAGCTTGGAGCTTTAATGGAGGTCTCCCATGGCCGAATCTTGGAGGAACCACAAGAAGTGAAACCGAGCAGCCCACTGCCATGGAGAGCTGCTGCCGTGACTTTGAGGGAGGCTTGAAGGCTTCTGTTGTTCGTAGTATCCAAACCAATCATTGTGAGTATGTTTCTGCCATTCTCCTTGTTGTATTCATGCGTTTCTTGCTTGATTTGATGATCCTTGGACCTAATTAGAACCAACAATGGTATCTTGAGCTTGGTCAAGCATGAAAAATTTTAGGGTTTGAAATTAGGCAAAATCAATTGAAGCATGATTTGGTTAAATTGATTGATTAAGTATGCTTGGATGTTGATTAATTAAGTTGTGCATGATCAATTTCATGAAATTTGATTGGATCAAGTTTTCCCCAATTTTTTGGCATGGCCAAAAATTATAGAACCCTAATCTCTTGGTAATTTTCTATTTTTTGATCATTGGATGACTTAAAACCATTGGGTAAAGTTGATTTGAGGTTTAATTGGATTGAATTTTGAATTGGACAATTTTTCCCCAAATTGAGGCTTGGCCGAATTCATGATGATTTTGAAATTCATTGTGGTTTTTTGATTTTAATTCATTGGATTAGTTGAATCGATTTGGGAAATGATGATTGTGGATTCAATTGGATTGAAACCAAATCGGATTGAAAAACCCCTAATTGCCGAGAATAAAGAAGCATGAAAATGGGTTTGATTTTGATTAAAATTGTGTTGGACACTATTTGTTGATAAAGTGCATGATTAATTAGGCTAATTGATATTTTAGAAATATTAATTGGGTGATTAATTGTGTATTACACTTAGGTTAATTAATTATGGAATTTGGGCTTATTTTGGAAATTGGGCCTTATAGGTTGTAATTGGGCTTTTGGGCTTGGTTGTACCAAGTTAGGTTTAGGCCAATTTGGTTGGATCTAATTGGGCCCAAAACCGCATCCATAAAGTCCAATTATGACTTAATGGACCTTAATTATTTAATTGGGCCTAATGGGCCTAAATTGATTTCTAGGTTTATGGGGTAAATCCCGGATTGGATTTTGGTTATTCGGTTTGACCCGAGTTGACCAAAAGTCCACGCCTTAAAGAAATTAATTAAAAGCCCATTGGACTTTAATTAAATTAATATTGGATATTAATTTGGCTTTGAGACCCGTAACGATTGAATTTGGAATTTAAATCGTAAAAGGTCCGTTAATAAAGTGTAATATTTAATTTGGAATTAAATAGTGAATTTGTATTAAATACAAATTGAATTGGATTTAATTTTGTAATTTAATTTAATTCAAGAATTCGTACTTTGAGTACGTGTTCGCAAGACGAGTTTGACTCAAGCAAAATCAAATCGTTGTTTGAACATTGGATGATCACTAATTATCAGATTAATTAATTGGATTGGATTGATTGATAACATGCTTGTGTGAATACATGGTTGCGATGCATGAATAATGTATATCGGATGGATATTAGTTGGGTGGGGCAATTTTGGAAATTGTAATAAATTTGATTTATTAATTGGACCTGTGTGTCCACCCTTATCACCTCTATACTCTTTGTATTCTCTTCTCACATATTCCCCTCAATGTAAATGAGGTTTCTTTAGAAGTGTAGTGTAACGGGTATAAGTAAATACTCGTGCTAGCTGGAGACAGAAAATTAGAGATTTGATCTAGGATCAATGTAAAGTATCCATCCGCATATCATTATTATATTATTATACGCGCTTTATTATGTGTTTAGAATGCATGTTTAAGGGTGTATGATGATGAGACCTTAACAAAGATAATAAATTGGTTGCCAATTTGCACGCGAAAAACCCTTATTCAATATTAAGTATTTTTCCTTCCATTGAGTGATTCTCACTCAAGATCCTAGACGGCATTGGTTTGTTGGCCAAAGTCAAGGCCTTTGTCTATCGAAGATGTGTTTGAATCACGTAGGCTTTGTTCCATATCAGTGTCTTGTCCAAGTTGTGGTTTGTTGGCCAAAGTCAAGACCACTTCTTGTCCATCGACATTGATTACGAAGCTTTCCATGTTCAATGGGTCGCGCTTGACTGGGATCACTAAGTTTGTTTTGCCAAAGCCAAGGCTTAGTTGATTCAGAGGAAAAAGGTTAGGTAATACATTGGATGTATTGGCATATATAAGATATATGTTTCGGACTTGGATGTCCCCCTACCAGATCTAGGAATTGGATTGGATCCAATCGATCTTAGAGATCTACCTAGTTAATTATCATACAATTTGTTGGCCAAAGTCAAGATTGTTTGATATTTAACGAGATCCTAGCCCACTAGGAAACACGGTTTCCCGAGTACTCGACAGAGGGTTAGAGGTTCGCCGAAAAAAATAGTGGGAGGCAAGAATTGAATTTGCAATATTCGTTCAATTACTCGCCATACGCGCTCAATCACAAATTATTTCGTCGTAAGATTTAATATTTAAATTGTTGTTTTAATAAGCAGTTGGACTGTATTATAGTTGATTATATATAATTGGATTAGATTAATCAATATATTTGAATTAATTAATTTCAATTTACAGTTTATTTTATAATTGGATTATAGTAATCAATGTAATTGAGGTTAATTAATTTAAATTATATTTGATTGTATAGTTGGACTATAATAATCATTATAATATATAGTACCACAAATCGTTGATTAAATAGTTGGACAATTAGAATCAAGATAAATGAAATATTAGTGTTTAAAACATAATCATAGGTGAAAAATGTATTTAAACGACTATAATTTTCAAACTGGGAATAATATTTCTGGATGGTCCTAGAATTAATAAGTTACTTTATTTGATAAAATAACATATTAGGCCTAAGCTAGGAGTTAAGCAATAAGTAGAGCATGATATTTGGAATATTCATGTGATGACAACTTAAGTGTTTAATCCATTAAGCTTGTCGCGGTAGACTCCTTAATTTCTGAATCAGAACTAAGGATTAGATCCTTAAAGTATGATAATGAAATTGAAGGAATTTCATGGATCTATTTTAAGATCTTTGAAATACTAAAATTGCAATAAATAATTCTTGGAGAATTAATGACTAATCTCAAGGAGATAAAGTCAAAGTTTGCAATAAGGCAAGTAGCGCAAGACGCACCTTACTTCGATATTCTAGAAACCCGAGGCTTGGCCAAAGACTTCTAGAATTTTGAAAAGGGCAAAGGAAAAATCATTATAATCTTCTAGGAAGATAAAAAGGACATATCCCAAGAAGGAATTGAAGATGAGCTAGGCTCTGACTTCAAATATGTTTGTCATAAATATGTTCATGACTAGTATTAAAATTAGATTTAAATACTTAGTGTGATACATATATATATATATATATTTATATATATGTATTGATGTTCAGAATCTGTTTTGAACAGGATACTGACTTCAATAGAGATTTAATCTGCGAATTGAAAATGGGACGAAAGTCGCAGTTTTAACCATAGATACCTGAATTTAGGAACTACCTTCGGGTTAGTACGTAAATTAGGAAACGGTTATAATGTAACTAGTTTGACTGGAAACATTATCTCTATATCAGTGTATAATCCGTTGCGAATATACCTTTATATTCTAGAACACTAAAGTGTTTTATTATATAAAGATGATATTGAGATAAACATATTAGATGTGAATAACAGCATTTATATTTAGAATATAAATAAATCTCACACATATAACATGACAAACAAATAGCTCAGACTGATTTGATCAGGTTGAAACATATTATGGCATAGTTGTCAGGGACACTATTAAACAAGAATCGTATATCCACACTTTCGAAGAGTGGGTACTATGACTAATTTGATTCTATTCAAATAAAGTCTACGAATCTAGTTTATTGGGCAAAGTGGCCTAATACACTATTTACTTGGTAAAAGTGTAAATGCCACCGACTTGTAAGCCCTAATTCATAGTGAAGCAAGTGGGCCCATTTCTAGCTAGGCTAGATGTGAATATGAATATTTCGTGACCTATACGGATGTGGCATCACGTTAAGGTTATGTGTTTCTTTTGAAGAACACAAATCGGAAACTTTCACAGTTTCGACACGAAATAGACAAACAGATCGGCTAAAGTATTAAACCGTCACGGTAAGACCGTAATGGAAAATACTTAAGCAACAAGTTTCTAAAATACTTGAAAGAGTATAGTATTCTTTCAAATAAGGACTCCTCTCGGAACACGTCAGCTTGACGGTGTGTCCGAACAGGATAAACCGAATTTTGTTGGACATGATAAGGTTAATCATGAGTCGCTCTGAGCTACCATTTCCTTCAACGGATACGCTAAACAGTGCAGAACTTATTTTGAATAGGTTCCATAAAATCTGTTTGACAGATATCATATTAGATATAAACGGGAAAAGAAACCGGGTTTCACATTCCTGAATATTTGGGTATGCTAGGCATATGTTTGGATGATACCAAATTAAAACCCAAATTGGATAAGTGCCAATTGTAGGTTATCCTAGGGATACCATAAGTATAGTACTTATACAACTCACTAGAGAACAATTAGATTGTTGTTCATCATGCGGTTTTCCTAAGAGGAATACCGATATACAGTGGTAAGTTGGAGGATAGTAAAACTCGATGAAAATCAGAGTAATACTATTCCTGGCATCGAATCGTAATGGAACACAAATAGTTCATCAAGGATGAAACCATTAACCATTAATCTTTGAATACACAATAACCGCGTAGTCGGAGAGAATCAGAAAACAACCTGGGGTATGGGTTTCTGATCTCATCTCATAAAGATGTCTATCTTTTGAGGTATACCAACTGACTACGTATGAGGAAGTGATACAAGGTATCGACTCCCTATTACGACAAAGTGTCATGAATCCGAAATAGATTCCATGTATATCAACAAGTTTGGATACTAGTTGATGTACCGCAAGACATTGTGCCTATTGGTACTGTATAAGTCTTCAAGGAAGACATACATGGATGGAAACATACCAACGTACAAAGCTAGGCTTGTGGCAAAAAGGTAGAGTTATCAACATTGTGTTGATTGCGATGAAACCTTTTACCTGTTGCCACGGTAAATCCATTTGGATAATGCTTGCTAAAGCTGCATGTTTCATTCATAAAATGTGGCAGCTGAATGCCAAAACTGCTTTCCTCAACGGAAACCTTTCGGAAGATGTTTACAACATCTTGACGGTTTTATCGAACCATAACAGGCAAACTAGGTTTGCAGGTTATTCGATCCATAGATGGATTGAAGCAAGCACAAGTTCTTGGAATTATCGTTTTGATGTAATCATAATGGTGTATGATTTAATTCAAAACGAAAATAATTCTTGTGTATATAAGGAGGTTAGTGGGAGTGTACTGACAGTGAATGTCCTGAATAATGATGATATATCATTTCTTGGAAATGATATTCCCATAAAATAATCGGTGAAAGCTTGGCTTTCATGATAACGACTATAAGTCGTAACAATGGTACTATAAAAGTTTGAATAACGGTACAGTGAGCTGGAAATAATTATTATATTATTTGGGTCGTAATATATCTAATTAGATTAGATATAATTCTTTTAGCAGTTGAGCTAGGCGTCAGCACATGCTAAAGAATTAATGGTCTCATCAGCGATCCAGATAAATACTTCGACTATTCATCTGATTCGTTCGGATCATGTATCGTAGCGATGTGATGATCGAATAAATCGCATCAGATGATATTCATGCAAATCCGCCGACGAAAGATTTTCTCAACTGTTTGAGCCAACCGTACATAGTTCGGGTGTTAGACACTCGAGTGACTGGCTATAGGCCAAGTGGGAGATTGTTGGACAATTATGACCCATAGCGTCACTATTTGTACAGATCATAGTGTTATTGTACAAATTAACTATGTGACAAAGGAGATTGCACTATTATTATTTGTGATTAGATCACCTAGATGTATAAATGATGAGAGGTCCCTATGATTAGTGCCTGGATTGAGAATGATATGAGACAGTATCAGTCCACGAAGGCAGAATCATTAAATATCCCTATTCAGAGTATTATCGAGATTGGACGTCGATAAATACGTAAAAGACTAGTATTACACTTGTGCATGTTGTGAGGGCACAACGACATAGTTCTCATATATTTGGGTATAGGATACTCACGCAAGTGTAACAGGAGGTTGTGTTTTACCGATGGTGCGGGAAACAGCTTCGCTATGGATAGACCCCCTCGGAATTGCATTGGTAGTATGACTATATGTCTATGGAAGTCTGAAATAAGGGTAGGTGTATTTGGTTTAATGTTAGAACTTATGAGGTATTGTTTTTAATTTGTTTTTGTTGTTGTTGGCTAAGGAATTATAAGCATTAATTTTGGATTTCAGTTTGGTAGAAAATATGCAGGTAAGAACATTTTTTATAGCAGGACATGGAAGCTTGAAACTGTCTTTTAGACATATTAACTTAATACAAAATAATTGTATTTACTGCATATTAGGAATGAGATTATTGTCAGGCAGAACTTTCTGAAGGTGGACGCTGATGAGATTATGAATATCCCTCTCCCCCCTCAAGCTGAAGACGACAAATTGATATGGCTTTATGATGTGAAAGGAATGTTTTCGGTCAGAAGCTGTTATCACATGGCTGTTACTGCAAAGTCTCACCTTGAAGCTGGTTGTTCGAATGATAATGGTGACTGGTGGGGGCTGGTTTGGAGCCTATCTCTTCCATCCAAGATCAAAATATTTTTGTGGAGAGCCCTGTCAGGCCTGCTACCTACGGCTTCTGCTCTTCATAGGAAGAAAATTACTACTTTGCTCTATTGTCAAAGGTGCGGTAAAGACGAAGAAGATTTATTTCATGCCTTGTTCAAATGTAATGCCATCAAGTCGGTGTTGAAGCACTTTGAGGGAATACAAGGCTTTCAATGGCATAATTCGGTGGATCTCTGGGACTTGTTAACTACTGCCAGATCTACCCTCTCTAATGACAAGTTTGAGATGCTGGTGACTGTGTTGTAGTCACTATGGTTTGCTAGAAACCAATTCATTTTCCGAAAGAAGACAGAAAATCAATGGTCCATCTTGAATAGAGCTAAGTCATTGGTTGATTCTTACAGAGCGGCTCAAGAGAGACTAAATCAAGGGATTGAATCAAGGCACAATAGGGAGAAGTGGTCGACTCCACCATGTGACTGGTTCAAAGTTAATGTGGATGCGGCTACGAACAAGGATGGCAATGTTGTAGGTATGGGAGCAGTTATTCATAACGAAAAAGGAGATATTATAGTGGCCGAATTTTTTCTACCACTTTCAAAGGCAACGTGGAATTCATTGAAGCCGAAGCTTTGTTGATGGTAAGAGGAAAGAGAGAAGATGAAGTTTTTGACTGAAATCCACATCATCACCACGTGTCATCGATGTGGCTTGCTACGTCAGCATCCTTCGAAAAACCGTGCCACATGTAATCCACATCACCAGAAGCCAATTATCGTTCGCCACGTGTCATCATTTCATTGGACCACTTCAAGCCGCGTGCCACATGTCATCTTTCTATTGGACCGACGCTGATGCAGCGCCACGTCAGCAACTAGCTCAACAAGACGCGTTAACCGCGACGTCAGCGCATCGCGACGCGCAAGGTCCCTTGCGTCATGACGCACCGATGAATTTTTTACCTATAAATTAAGTTCAATTTCATTTGTGATTTTGTGCTTTCCTTAGGGTTTTCATAGACTTTTAAGGATTGCATCTATTTTGTAAATTATTATAATATTTAAATGATGTATTTTTATTTTTAATTTTAATTTTAATATTTTAATTTTAATTTCTTTTATGTTTTGTAATTAAATTTCCACTCGGGTAAATGATGAAACATTTAAAATGATTATCTAGGTAAATCTCACTTAATTATAATATTTAAATTATAATTTAACCAGATTAATTAATGGCAGACTTTATTACCGCCTATATGGTCGGTTTAAATATAAATTATTTTACCGTCTATATGGCTGGTCTTTATGTGACAGATAATTACCGCCTATATGGCTGGTGTAGTTGGACTAAATGGATTACCGCCTATATGGCTGGTTTTAATGTTTAACATTATTAATTCATGAGAAAAGATAACAGAAAATAATTTATATATTATAATAAGTGAGATTCCTAGATTTGAAATATTAAATGTGGATCCTCTAACCCCCAGCATTTTCCTTTTATTCTAGGGAAGTAATGAAACACAATATTTATGAGTTTAATAATTGATTTTCTAATATATTGGGTATATTTTAGGCTTGCTTATTGAGTCTTAGTCTTAATGCTTCTTGTTGTCTGATCACCAATAAGATTGATTTGGTAAACTTAAAATGAAATTGACAAGGGATTTTAGGTTTAGCCTTAGACTCAGTAGCTCACGATCTCACGTAGGGGTAAATGTCTCTTAGGTAGATTTCCTTACAAGATAGACATATACTTGTTCGGCGGGGGTAGCCACAATTGGAACTTGATCTTAATGAATCCAGGTAACTTGGTTAACATAGACATATGATTAATTGGATTACTCTGGGTGTTTGCATCTGACCATCGAGAAAGGCTTTTGCATATCTTCGTGTTCCAGATTAGCAATCTAAATTATTACACTTGTATAAAAGAATCAATTCATCTTTAGAATAATATTGTGTGGAGTCACAATCCTAAATATTTGAGTCTTTTTATTTATTTTTCTTAGTATTTTTTTTGTCTTTTATTTATTTATTCATTTAGAAAATCCACATTCAACCAACCAATCAAGCAATCATTTTGTTCTCCCTTAAATTAGATACCTGTAAATAAATAGAATCAATAATTAATAACAATAGTAGGAATTAAGTCCTCGTGGGATCTATATTTTTATACTACTTGAGCGATACATGCGCTTGCGTATACGTGTGTGATCACGCCGATCAACGAAGTAGAAAAATAAACTGGCAAAAGTATTTAAATATTGTGGTCGGACCGCGGTGGAGAATACTTAAGCAATGAGTTTCAAAATTACTTGAACGAATATGGTATTCTTTCACAGTGGACTCCTCCCGGAACACCTCAATTGAACGGTGTGTCCGAACGGAGAAACCGAACTTTGTTGGACATGGTAAGGTCAATGATGAGTCGCACAGAGCTACCAATTTCCTTCTGGGGAAACGCATTAAACAGTGCAATACTTATTTTGAATAAGGTTCCGTCAAAGTTTGTTGGATAGACTCCATATGAAATATGGACAGGAAAGAAACTGGGTTTCCGCATATGTTAAAAGTTTGGATAATACCAAACTAGAACCCAAATCGGATAAGTGCCTATTTGTAGGTTATCATAGAGAAACCAAAGGATATTACTTCTACCACCCACAAGAGAACAAAATATTTGTTGCTCTCCATGCGGTTTTCCTAGAAAATGAATTCATAATGCAGTGGTATGTGGGAGGAAAATGAAGCTCGATGAAAATCGGAGTGATACTGTTCTTGCACCGACCCCCTCACGGAACACGATCAGTCCATCAGGGATGAGATTGTACCATATTTTTCTAATATACAAGAACCGCGTAGGTCGGAGAGAGTCAGAAAATAACCTAAGAGGTATGGTTTCTAATCTCACCTCATGTAGACATTAATTTTATTGAGGAAGATGAGCCGGCTAGTATGAGGAAGTGATACAAGGTGTTGACTCCGCTTTATGGCAAGAATCCATGAACTCTGTAATGAATTCCATGTATACCAACCAAGTTTGGACACTGGTTGATGCACTAGAAGACATTAAGCCTATTGGTTGTAAATGGGTCTTCAAAAGGAAGACAGACATGGATGGCAACATACAACCCTACAAAGCTAGGCTTGTAGCAAAAGGGTATCATCAACGACATGGTGTTGATTACGATGAAATTTTTTCACCTGTTGCCATGATTAAATCCATTCGGATAATGCTTTCTATTGCTATATATTTCAATTATGAAATATGACTGATGGACGTCAAAATCGCTATCCTTAACGGAAACCTTTCGGAGGATGTTTATATGCAACAACCTGATGGTTTTGTCGTGCCAAAAAATGCAAACAAGGTTTGCAAGTTAAATCTATCCATTTATAGATTGAAGCAAGTATCGCATTCTTGGAACCAATGTTTTTATGAGATCATAAAAGAATATGGTTTCATTCAAAATGAAGATGATTCTTGTGTATATAAGAAGGTTAACGGGAGCGCACTGTGTTGGATAGTTATGACCCATAGCGTCACTATTTGTACAGATCATGGTGTTGTTGTACAAATTAACTATGTGAAAAGGAGATTACACTCTTATCATTTGTGATTAGATCACGTAGATGTATAAATGATAGGAGGTCCCTATGATTAGTTCCTGGATTAAGATGATATGAGACAGTATCAGTCCTCGAAGGATTAATCATTAAATATCCCTAGTCGTAGTATTATCGATACTGGACATCGATAATGCGGAATAGACTAGTATTACACGTGTGCGTGTTATGTGAGATCATAACGGCATAGTTCTCATATATTTGGGTATAGGATACTCATGCAAGTGTAATAGGAGGTTGTGTTTTACCGATGGTACGGAAAACAGCTTCACTCTGGATAGAACCCTCGGAATTCCATTGGTAGTATGACTATATGTCTATGAAAGTCCGAAATCAGGGTAGGTGTATTTGGTCTTAACCTGAGACTTGCACCGCTAATACTTTTGAAAATTGGTATGCTTTAGTTTTGGTCGTCCAGGGCTTTAACCGGTTCTGTGTACGCCTCTGCTGGGTATATTCAGAATCGTAGTGTATTGGGTGTGATGTCAAGATGGAAGTATCACTCCAGTCATAGTGGAGATGATGTCACGTAGGATACGGTACTAGTGCTCTTAACTACTGCAGTCATCGGGAAATTATGACTAGGTCATGTATATCCGATAATAGAGACTAGTTACTAGACATCCGACATGTGCTTCGTACGGGGCAGACACATTCCAGCCTCAGGCCTAGCACGTGACATTAGATACTGGATCGCAATACGCAATACAACGTATATTACGCCTGACATAGATTATATATTCAGTAAGAATATTTCTGGAGAATTGGGTAGGCACGGTGCTTTTCTAGAAGCCAACCATGTCTTGTAAATCGGTAAGCACGTGGTACTAGGTACGCACGTATTCGGATAATCCGATGACCGTATTTACTGCCAACATATCCATGGATATCTTGGGTCGCTTCCCAAGATTCACCGATGACAGTTGATTTAAATTAGAATTAATCTGGGATTAATTAAGAGAGAGAATTAATCTGTATTAATTAAGATGGAGAAAATTAATCTGGGATTAATTGAGGTATTATTTAATCTGGGATTAAATGTGTTCGGAAGAGAGAGAACGTGATTAATTTGGAATTAATCGGTAAAATAAATTTAATAGTTAAATTTGATTTTTCTATTTAATTTATTCGTATGGGCTAAAATTAGTATATCAGATATATTAATATGAATTGGATTTCATTACGAAATTAAAGTTGGACTTTAATGCGAATGAACGAATTAATTTAGAATTAATTCGTAGACGGCGTTCGTGATAAATTTGCATGCATCGTTATTTAATTAAATTAGATTTAATTATTTAACGACGAAAGTTCGTTTAATCAGATTAAATGGATCCGAGCCGCGGCAAATGTTCGTAGAGACATTTTGAGTTTTGAATTAAAATGGTGGGGCCCACTTCACACATGTGAAGTGGTGGTTGGAAAGTGGTTGGCATTTAAGCCAAAACCACTTACTTTCCAACTACTTGGTTTTAGGTGAAACCAAAAACCCCAACTACATGGTTTTGGTGAAAAAGGTAAAAACCCTTTAACAAAACCCTAGCTCTCTCTCTTCACACTTGTGTAACACAACACTGTTGGAAATTCTAATCCATGTCCCAAGATCAAAAGAGCAAACAAATATATATATATAAATGAATGAACAATATTGAAGTATGGCGGAATCATACTCACAAAGATCGGAATGCGGATGCGTTGATGAAATGAAAAATTTCTCCTTTGTGCAGTGAGGGTTTCGGCCAAGGTGAGTGGGGAAGCTCCAAGCTTTCTTTGATCCTTCCAAGCTCAAGAATTAGTTTCCCATAACACATTTGTATGATCCCTTGAAGGTGCTAGCCTTGTGTGTGATTTAATGTTCCAAACATACACAATTTCTTCAAGCTTTTGCAACAAAAACTGAAAAATGGAGAGGGCTGTGAAGCTTCACAGTTTCGGTCAAGAGGAAAGAGAGAAGAAGAATGATTTTTGATTTCAAAATCAATTTATATTTGTGTCATAATAATTGTCAAACATATACCAAACCTTTGGTAGGTGTATGACACAAATCTATCACCATTCTTTGCCTTTGAGTGTTGTACACACTATCACCAAAACCCATCACACAAAAGTGAATTTAATGACAAGTGTTGTGATGGTTGATGTGACATGTGGGCCCCACTCGATTCCAAATGTGAGTGGGCCCGCAAACACTCCCGGGCTCGGGTTCGATAATTCCGAATTAACGAACTTTCGTCGCGACGTTATTTAAATCGATTTTAATTAAATAATTATGCCTAGTAAAATTACTATTCACGTCGCTTACGAATTAATTCTAAATTAACTCGTTTGCCCGAATCAAAATCTAATTTTAATTCCGCGTCGAAATCGAATTTCGATTAATATATCGAATATATTATTTTAGTGATTAATTCTAAATTAATCTTTCTCTCTCTTTGAATAGTACTTTATCCAAGATAAAGTCTCTCCGCAATTAATCCAAGATTAATTGAGTTCGAATCATACGTCATCGGTGAATCTTCGGGAAGCGACCCAAGAGATCTCTGGATATGTTGGCAGTAAATACGGTCGTCGGACTATCCGAACACGTACATACCAAGTACTACATTTTTACCGATTTACAAGACAAGGTTAGCCTCTAGCAAAACGCCATGCCTACCCAATTCTCCAGAAATATTCTTACTGGAATATAAGATCTATAACAGGCGTAGTATACCGTAGTATAGTGTATAGCAGTCCAGTATCGGATGATCACATGTTAGGCCTGGGGCTGGAGATGTGTCTGCCCCGTACGAAACATATATCGGACATCAAGCAACTAGTCTCTTTGAATCGAATAATCCCGACCTTGTCATATTATCCCGATGGTTGCAACCATTATAGAGTACTAGTTCTGTATCCTGCGCGATCATCATCTCCATATGTCTGAAGTGATACTTCCGTCTTGACATCACATCCAATACACTACGATTCCCGATAAACCTAGAAGAGGTGTACACAGAACCTGTTAAAGCCCTGGACGACCAAAACTAAAGTCTACCGATTGTCGCAAGTACTAGCGATGCAAGTCTCAGGTTAAGACCATATGCACCTACCCTGAAGCGGACTCCCATAGACACGCAGACATACTACCAATGGGATTCCGCGGTAAAACACAACCTCATACCGCACTTGCATAAGTATCCAATACTTAAATATATGAGAACTATGCCGTTGTGCCCTCACAACACGTACAAGTGCAGTACTAGTCTATCCCGCATTATCGATGTCCAATCTCGATAATACTACGACTAGGGATATTTAATGATTAAACCTTTATGGATTGATACTGTCTCATATCATCTCAATCCGGAATTAATCATAGGGACTTTTACCATTTATATATAAAAGTAAATAAATTACAAAATGGTAAAAGGCAATTTCATTACTACATAGTTAATTTTGTACAATAATACAATATCATTTACAAAATAGTGACGCTATGGGTCATAACTGTCTAACAATCTCCCACTTGACCTATAGCCAGTCACTCAAGCATCTAATACCTGAACTATGTACATGTCGCTCAAACTTTTCCCGAGGAATAGCCTTCGTCAGCGGATCTGCAATATTATCCTCTGATGCGATCTTTTCGATCTTCACATCGCCACGATGTATGATCTCTCAAATCAGATGGAATCATCGAAGAACATGTTTGGATCGTTGATGAGACCTTGGTTCCTTAGCCTGTGCTATAGCCCCGCTATTGTCACAATACAATGGAACGGGCTCAGCTGCTAACGGAACTACTCCTAATCCAATTAGGAATTTACGGATCCAAACTGCCTCTTTTGCTGCTTCAGCTGCTGCAATGTACTCCGCTTCAGTTGTTGAATCGGCAACAGTATCTTGCTTGGAAGATTTCCAGCTCACTGCTCCGTTATTCAAACAAAATATGTACCCAGATTGTGACTTAAAGTCGTCTCTGTCGGTTTGGAAACTTGCATCGATATACCCAGATACCTCAAGTTCTCCATCTCCATAGATTAAGAAAGCATCCTTAGTTCTGTTAAGATACTTAAGGATACTCTTAACCGCCATCCAGTGATCTTTACCTGGATCGGCCTGATATCGACTGCACATGCTCAAAACATGGGACACATCAGGTCGTGTACATATAATGGCATACGTGATCGATCCGACTGTCGAGGCGAACGGAGTCCGACTCATGTTGTCTCTCTCATCTTGTGTTTTAGGACACATGTCCCTAGATAGATAGACGCCATGTGATATTGGTAACAGTCCCCTCTTGGACTGATCCATGTTGAATCTCTCAACACTTTATCAATATATGTACTCTGGGAGAGTCCAAGTAGCTTTCTGGATCTATCCCGGTAGATCTTTATTCCTAGAATAAAAGCTGCTTCTCCCAGATCTTTCATGGAGAATTTCAATGAAAGCCAAGCTTTCACCGACGTTAACATGGGAATGTCATTACCGATAAGTAATACATCATCGACATAAAGGACAATAAAAGTCAGTGCACTCCCACTAACCTTCTTATATACACAAGGATCATCTTCATTTTGAATGAAATCATATTCTTTTATGATCTCATCAAAACGTTGGTTCCATGACCGCGATGCTTGCTTCAGTCCATAAATGGACCGATTTAACTTACAAACCTTGTTTGCAAGTCTAGGTGTGATAAAACCGTCAGGCTGTTGCATATAAACATCCTCCGAAAGTTTCCGTTAGGAAACCGATTTTAACGTCCATCTGCCATATTTCGTAATCGTAATATGTAGCTATTGCAAGCATTATCCGAATGGATTTAATCATGGCAACGGGTGAGAAGGTTTCATCATAATCAACTCTAAGTCGTTGACGATATCCCTTCGCTACAAGCCTAGCTTTGTACGTTTGTACGTTGCCATCCATGTCGGTCTTCTTCTTGAAGACCCATTTGCATCCAATAGGCTTTACGCCTTCTGGTGCATCAACCAGTGTCCAAACTTGGTTGGTATACATGGAATCCATTTCGGCATTCATGGCTTCTTGCCATAAAGCGGATCGATACCTTGTATCGCTTCCTCATACGTAGCCGGTTCATTATCCTCAATAAGATTAATATCTACATGAGGTGAGATCAGGAATCCATACCTCTCAGGTATTACCCTGACTCTCTCCGACCTACGCGGTCCTTGTGTACTTGAAGATTGTGGTTCAGTCTCATCCCGGATGGACTGTTCATGTTCCGTCGATAATTCATTGCCAAGAACATTATCACTACGACTTTCATCGAGTTCTACTTTCTTCCCACTAATCACTGCATTTATGAATTCCTTCTCAAGGAAAATCGCATGTAGAGCAACAAATACTTTGTTGTCTTGTGGGTGATAGAAGTAATATCCTTTGGTTTCCCTAGGATATCCAATGAATAGGCATTTATCTGATTGGGTTCAAGTTTGGTACCTTCCAAACGTTTAACGTATGGCCAGCAACCCCAAATCTTCAGGAATGAGAAACCCGTTTCTTTCCTGTCCATATCTCATATGGTGTCTGTTCAACAGACTTTGACGGAACCTTATTCAAAATAAGAACTGCACTGTTTAATGCATATCCCCATAAGGAAATTGGCAGCTCAGTGCGACTCATCATCGACCTTACCATGTCCAACAAGGTACGGTTTCTCCGTTCGGACACACCATTTAATTGTGGTGTTCCAGGAGGAGTCCACTGTGAAAGAATACCATATCTTTCAGGTAATCTTGAAACTCATTACTTAAGTATTCACCACCACGGTCCGACCGTAATGTCTTAATACTCTTGCCTGTTTATTTTTCAACTTCGTGTCGAAACTCTTTGAATTTCTCAAAAGTTTCCGACTTGTGCATCATTAGATACACATAACCGTAACGTGATGCATCATCGGTAAAGGTTACGAAGTATCGATATCCACCTCTAGCCTGGCTAGACATGGGCCCACAAACGTCACTATGAACGAGGGCTAACAGTTCAGTGGCGCGTTCACCTTTACCGCTAAAAGGTGATTTAGGCATTTTGCCTAATAAGCAAGATTCGCAGACATCATATGAATTTGTATCAAATCGTCCAAGTACCCACTCTTTGAAAGTGTGGATATGCGACTCTTGTTAATGTGTCCCAGACGACAATGCCACATATAAGTTTCATCCTTTGGATCACTCTTTTTAAGCCTTTTGTTTGTTACTTTATATGTAGGAGATTCATTTATATTCAAAATATAAAGACCATTATTTGCAACTGCAGTGCATATTTCTGCATCATTTTTATATAAATAACACCCAGTGTTCTAAATACAAAAGTGTACCCATATTGGGTTAACAAAGATACAGATATAAATTTCCTAGTCAAACTAGGTACATAAAACAGTCATTTAGTTTAAGTACATGCCCCGAGGGCAGTTCTAAAACAAAAATGCCCACGGCCAAAACAGCAACAGGAGTTCCGTTTCCAACTCGTAGATCAATCTCCCCTGAAGCCAGTATCCTGCTGTTCTGCAGATCCTGCACATCAGTACATATATGAGAACCACAACCAGAATCAAAAATCCAATTTTTTAAAACTAGAAGTAGCCATGTTTATTTCAACAAACATACCAGAGGTAGGTGCTTGCCCGCCTTGATCTCCCTTCTGAGCACCTTCTTCATGCGGCAGTCACGCTTCCAGTGACCTCTTGTGGCCGCAGTTAAGGCATATGTCTTGTGACTTGTTCCTCGGCTTCCCAGAAGCCATCAAATCTTGGCCTTGCCCTTGTTCTTAGCTTCCTCTTTCTCACCCCTCCAGTTCCTTGGGCCCAGCCCTCGGCGTCTGAGAGGTCGATGCAAAGTGCGCCTCGCGCTTGTTGCCTTAAGAAGCTCTTTCTCTGACTCCTTAAGAATGTACATACTCTCCAAGAGTACGTCCGTATCCATCAACTTGTAGTTGATGATAATCTGCTTCCAAGTATCGGGAAGTGACTGTAAGAGCAGTCTATAGTCAGCTCAGCCTCCAAGACTATTCCCATCTTGGCCAGCTCACAATGTCGGCTATCATTTGAGTCCCGTGGGCCTCAACTGAAGCGCCATCAGTCATACGGGAGCGAAAGAGTTTTCTTCACCAACTCATACCTCTCCATCCGCTTATTAGTGCGTGAAGATCCTTTAGTCTTGCCTGTTGGTTTCTATTATATAGGTCCCAACAAAGATTAAGCATATGAAATACTAAATGAATATATATAAAAGACTTGAAGCATGGCGGAATCATACTTACAAAGTTATGTGATGAAGAAGATGAACAAAACCTTTGAATCTCCAAGCTCCAAGTTGGTTGGTTGGTTTCGGCCAAGAGGAGGAAGAAGACTCCAAGCTCCAAGCTCTTGTATTCCAAGCTCTTTGATGGTTTCCCTATCACCTCCTTTGATCCCTTGCTTGTGCTAGCAAAAATGGAGAATGGAAGATCAAATCTTCCTTTGCCCTTCAATGGTGAAGTTTCGGCAATTTGAGAGAGAAGAGAGAGTGATTAATAATCTTTGTATTACCAAAAATCAATTTATATTTATGTTATAATTTATTAAATTAATAATAAATCTATGACATAAGCCATGCAATGGCTTAGAGTGTCAAACACTCAAACTCCATGCAAAGCCTTTGAGTGAAATGCACACTATCACCATGCAATGCCTTAGAGTGTTTTGTACACTATCAACATGCAATGCCATATCAATGACAAGTGTCATGTGGGCCCCACACGTTTCCCAATGAAAGTGGGCCCACGTCCACTCACGCGTTCGGGTTCGATATTTCCGAAATACCGAGCTAGCGTCGCGACGTTAATTAAATCGGATTTAAATAAATAATCGCTCCTAGCGAAATTATTATTTACGTCGCTTACGAATTAATTCTAAATTAACTCGTACGCCCGAATTAAAATCTAATTTCAATTTCGCGTCGAAATCGAATTTCGTTTATTATATCGAATATATAATTATATCGATTAATTCCAAATTAATCGTTCTCTCTCTCTAAATAAGGCACTTTATCCGAGATAAAGTTTCTCCGCAATTAATCCAAGATTAATTAAGTTCGAATCAAATATCATAGGTGAATCTTCAGGAAGCGACCCAAGAGATCTCCGGATATTTTGGCAGTAAATACGGTCGTCGGATAATCCGAACACGTACGTACCTCGTACTACGTCTTTACCGATTCACAAGACAAGGTTGGCTTCTAGCAAAGCGCCATGCCTACCCAATTCTCCAGAAATATTCTAATAGGAATATAAGATCTGTATCAGGCGTAGTATACCGTAGTATTGCGTAAATCGATCCAGTATCGGATGATCACATGCTAGGCCTGGGGCTGGAGATGTGTCTGCCCCGTACGAAACATATATCGGACATCAAGCAGCTAGTCTCTTTAAATCAGACAATCCTGACCTAGTCATATTGTCCCGACGGTTGCAACCTTTATAGAGTACTAGTTCTGTGCCCTGTGTGATCATCGCCTCCATATGTCTGAAGCGATACTTCCATCTTGACATCACATCCAGCACACTACGATTCTCGATAAACCCAGAAAAGGTGTACACAGAACCGGTTAGGGTCCCCAACCACCAAAACCAAAGTTTACCGATTGTCGCAAGTACTAGCGATGCAAGTCTCAGGTTAAGACCATATACACCTACCCTGATGCGGCCTCCCATAGACACGCAGACATACTACCAATGGGATTCCGCGGGGTCTATCCAGAGCGAAGCTGTTTTCCGTACCATCGGTAAAAACACAACCTCCTATTGCACTTGCATAAGTATCCAATACTTAAATATATGAGAACTATGCTGTTGTGCTCTCACAACGTGCACAAGCGCAATACTAGTCTATTCCGCATTATCGATGTCCGATCTCGATAATACTCCGACTAGGATATTTAATGATTAAACTTTTAAGATTGATACTGTCTCATATCATCTCAATCCAGTATTAATCATATGGACTTTCGCCATTTATTAATCAAAGTAAATAATATTACAAAACGGCAAAAGGCAATTTCATTATCACATAGTTAATTTTGTACAATAATACCATATCATTTACAAACAGTGACGCTATGGGACATAATGTCTAACAATCTCCCACTTGGCCTATAGCCAGTCACTCAAGCATCTAATACCCGAACTATGTATGTGTCGTTCAAAAACTTGCTGAAGAACAGCCTTCGTCAGCGGATCTGCAATGTTGTCATCTGATGTGACCTTCTCGACCTTTACATCGCCACGATGTATAATCTCCCGAATCAGATGGTAACGTCGAAGACATGCTTGGACCTTTGATGAGACCTTGGTTCCTTAGCCTGTGCTATAGCTCCGTTATTGTCACAATACAATGGAACGGGCTCAGCTGCTAACGGAACTACCCCTAATCCGATTAGGAACTTTCGGATCCAAACTGCCTCCTTTGCTGCTTCAGATGCAGCGATGTACTCCGCTTCTGTTGTTGAATCGGCAACAGTATCTTGCTTGGAAGATTTCCAGCTCACTGCTCCGTTATTCAAACAAAAAATGTACCCGGATTGCGACTTGTAGTCATCTTTGTCGGTTTGGAAACTTGCATCGGTATACCCAGATACCGCAAGTTCTCCACCTCCATAAATTAAGAAAGCATCCTTAGTTCTTTTAAGATACTTAAGGATATTCTTAACTGCTATCCAGTGACCTTCACCTGGATCGGCCTGATAGCGACTGCACATGCTCAAAGCATATGAGACATCAGGTCGTGTACATATCATAGCATACATGATCGATCCGACTGCCGAGGCGAACGGTATCCGACTCATGTTGTCCCTCTCTTCCTGAGTCTTAGGACACATGTCTTTAGACAGAGAGGTACCTCGTATCATTGGAACCAATCCCTTCTTGGATTGTTCCATGTTGAATCGCTTCAACACTTTATCAATGTATGTACTCTGGGAGAGTCCAAGCAGCTTTCTAGATCTATCCCTGTAGATTTTTATTCCAAGAATAAAGGCTGCTTCTCCCAGATCTTTCATGGAGAATTTTAATGAAAGCCAAGCTTTCACCGACGTCAGCATGGGAATGTCATTGCCTATTAGCAATACGTCGTCGACATAAAGGACAATAAAAGTAAGTGCTCTCCCACTAACCTTCTTGTATACACAAGGGTCATCTGCGTTTTGCACGAAATCATATTCCTTTATGATCTCATCAAAACGCTGATTCCATGACCGTGATGCTTGCTTCAATCCATAAATGGATCGATTTAACTTACAAACCTTGTTTGCAAGTCTAGGTACGATAAACCGTCAGGCTGTTGCATATAAACATCCTCCAAAAGGTTTCCGTTAAGGAAAGCGGTTTTAACGTCCATCTGCCATATCTCGTAATCGAAATATGCAGCTATTGCAAGCATTATCCGAATGGATTTAATCATGGCAACGGGTGAGAAGGTTTCGTCATAATCAATACCATATTGTTGACGATACCCCTTCGCTACAAGCCTAGCTTTGTACGTTTGTACGTTGCCATCCATGTCGGTCTTCTTCTTGAAGATCCATTTGCATCCAATAGGCTTCACACCTTCTGGTGCATCAACCAGTGTCCAAACTTGGTTGGCGTACATGGAATCCATCTCGGACTTCATGGCTCTTGCCATAAAGCGGAATCGATATTTTGTATCGCTTCCTCATACGTAGCCGGCTCATTATCCTCAATAAGATTAATATCTACATGAGGTGAGATCAGGAACCCATACCTCTCAGGTATTGTTCTGACTCTCTCCGACCTACGCGGTCCTTGTGTATGTGAAGTTTGTGGTACAGACTCATCCCGGATGGTCTGTTCATGTTCCGTCATTGATTCATTGCCAGGAACAGTATCACTACGATCTTCATCGAGTTCTACTTTCCTCCCACTTGCCACTGCATTTAGGAATTCCTTCTCAAGGAAAACCGCATGTAGAGCAACAAATACTTTGTTCTCTTGTGGGTGATAGAAGTAATATCCTTTGGTTTCCCTAGGATATCCAACGAAAAGGCATTTATCAGATTGGGGTTCAAGTTTGGTACCTTCCAAACGTTTAACATATGCCCAGCATCCCAAATCTTCAGGAAAGAGAAACCTGGTTTCCTTCCTGTCCATATCTCATATGGAGTCTGTTCAACAGACTTCGACGGTACCTTATTCAAAATAAGTATAGCACTGTTTAATGCATATCCCCAGAAGGATATTGGTAGCTCAGTGCGACTCATCATTGACCTTACCATGTCTAACAAGGTGCGGTTTCTCCGTTCGGACACACCGTTTAATTGCGGTGTTCCAGGAGGAGTCCACTGTGAAAGAATACCATATTCTTTCAAGTAATCTTGAAACTCATAACTTAAGTATTCGCCACCACGGTCTGACCGTAATGTCTTAATACTCTTCCCTGTTTGTTTCTCCACTTCGTGTCGAAACTCTTTGAATTTCTCAAAAGTTTCCGACTTGTGTCTCATAAGAACACATAACCGTAACGAGATGCATCATCTGTAAAGGTTACGAAGTAGTGAAATCCACCTCTAGCCTGGCCAGACATGGGCCCGCATACGTCAGTATGTACAAGAGCCAACAGTTCTGTGGCACGTTCACCTTTACCGCTAAAAGGTGATTTAGGCATTTTGCCTAAAAGACAAGATTCGCAGACGTCATATGAATTGGGATCAAATTCGTCCAAGTACCCACTCTTCGAAAGTGTGGATATGCGAGTCTTGTTGATGTGTCCCAGACGACAATGCCACATATAAGCTTCATCTTTTAGATTATTTCTCTTGAGCCTTTTGTTCGTATTTTAGGAGATTCATTTATATTCAAAATATAAAGACCGTTATTTGCAACAGCTGTGCAAATTTCTGCATCATTTTTATATAAATAACACCCAGTGTTCCTGAATACAAAAGTGTAACCCTGCTGGGTTAACAAGGATACAGATATAATATTCCTAGTTAAACTAGGTACATAATAACAGTTCAAAAGTTTAAGTTCATGCCCCGAGGGCAGTTCTAAAACAAAAGTCCCTACGGCCAAAACAGCAACTGGTGTTCCGTTTCCAACCCGTAGATCCATCTCCCCGGATGCCAGCACCCTGCTATCCTGCAGATCCTGCACATCAGTACAAATATGAGCACCACAACCAGAATCAAAAATCCAATTTTTAAAACTAGAAGTATTCATATTTATCTCAATAACAAACATACCAGAAGCGATAGCCTTGCCATCCTTGATATCCTCCTTCTGCCCTTTGCCCATTCGGCAGTCACGTTTCCAGTGACCCCTCTTGCCGCAGTTGAGGCAGATGTCCTGAGATTTGTCCTTTGGCTTCCTAGAAGCCACTGTCAACTTGCCTTTGCCCTTTTTCTTGAACTTCTTCTTCTTGCACCTCCAATTGCCTTCGGGCCACCCTTTGGCGCATGAGAGGTCGATGCAAAATGCGCCTCGCGCTTGCTCCCCTTTAGGAGTTCCCTTTCGGACTCCTTCAAGATAGATAACAGCTCTCCAAGAGTGTCATCTGTATCCATCAACTTATAGTTGACTATGATTTGTTTCCAAGTATCAGGAAGTGACTGCAAGATCATATCTATAGTCAGCTCAGCCTCCAAGACTATTCCCATATTGGCCAACTCATCAATATCGGCAATCATTTGAGCCCCGTGGGCTTCAACTGATGCGCCATCTGTCATCCGGGAGCGGAAGAGTTTCCTTACTAGCTCGTACTCTTCATCCGCTTATTAGTGCGGTGAAGATCACGCAATCTTGCCATCATGTTATAGGGATCCAAGTCCCTATTCTGGCGTCTGAAATGCTGGGTCATTGCAGCTAGCATAACTGACTGAGCTTGGTCACAATCATCACTATGAGTTTTCCATAACTCTAGCTCCAGTGGCTCAGTGGGTTTAGGCGGGAGAGGTCTCTGAATAGTATACAGTATCCTCTCAGCCCCAAGCACTATCTTGAGGTTCATTTCCCAGTCGGCAAAGTTTGTCCCTCTGAAGACATTATCGCCCATGATAATGTCACGGATATTACCTTTGCCAATCATCTTGACAACTATAGTCCAACTATAAAGTCAACGATGTATTGGGTACAGTCAAACTGTTACAAATAAAAATAACAATATATTAGTCCAACTAATTAAAATATTGACGAAATGTTTTGAAAGACGCGTAAGGCTAAGTATCTGAACGAAATTGCAAATTCAATAATAGCCTCCCACTATTTTCTTCAAGTTTCTAACCCTCTGTAGACAACTCGGGAAATCTAATTTCCTAGTGGGCTAGGATCCTGTTAAATAACACACACCTTGACTTTGGCCAACAAGTTGTATGATATTTAACTAGGTAGATCTCGAAGATCAATTGGATCCCATCCAATTCCTAGATCCGGTTAGGTGGACATCCAAGTTCGAAACATATATATCTAATACATATGTCAATGTATCCAATACATTTTCCTAACCATTTCCTCTGAATCAACTAAGCCTTGGCTTTGGCACAACAAACCTAATGATTCCAGTTAAGCGGGACCCATTGACAAGGAAAATTTCGTAATCAATGTCGATGGACAAGAAGTGATCTTGACTTTGGCCAACAAATCACAACTTGGACAGGACACCGATGTGTAACAAAATTCTCATGATTCAAACACATCCTCAATTGACAAAGGTCTTGACTTTGGCCAACAAACCAATGCCAATTTCGGATCTTGAGAAAGAATCATTCAACGGAAGGAAAATCGCTTAATATTGTTTGAGGGTTTTTTCGCGTAATTGGCAACCAATTTATTTATCTTTGTTAGGTCTCATCATCATACACCCTTAAGCATGCTTCTAAAACATCATAAAGCGCGTAAAGTAAAGTAATAGTGATATGTGGATATATTTAAACAACTTGTTCCTAGAACAAATCACTCCCTTTCCTCTCCCCGCTAGCACTATTCTACAACTACCCAATTACATAATACAATAAGAGAAACCTCATTTACATTGAGGGGAATTAGGTGAGAAGAGAATACAAAGAGATAAAGAGATAAGGCTGGACACGCAGGTCCAATTTATAAATTCCAAATTTACAATAATTTCTAAAATTACCCTTTCCCTTCTAATATCCATCCGATATACACTATTCATTCATCACATACATATATATTCAAACAAGACATGCTTTTACAACCAATCTAATCCAATTAATTAGTCTTATTTAAAGTGATCATCCAATGTTCAAACAACGGTTTGATTTTGTGCGAGTCCAACTCGATTGAGAATAAGTACATAAAGTACGAATTCGCGAATTATATCGAACTACTAATTAAATCTAATTCAATTCGTATTCAATACTAATCCAATTATTTAATTCTGAATCAAATGTTTACACTTTTAATATGCTTTAAAAACTTAGATTCTAAATCTAATCCTATTGGGTCTCAAAGCCCAATTAACATCCAATGTTGAATTTAATTCAAGTCAAATGGGCTTAGAATTGATTTATTAAGGCTTGGGCTTTTGGTCAATGTGGGTCAAACCCAATTGCCAAGCCCAAATAAGGAATCACCCTTAAGTGCCATAAAACCAATTTTAAGCCCATAAGGCCCAATTAAATTATTAAAGCCCATCAATTAATTTTAATATTCCAAACATTAAAGTCCAATTAATTAAAGTGTAAAATAAATCAGATTAATATATTAAACCAAATATTTCAAAAATACCCATTTAATTTATTAATCATGTATTTGTCAAATTAAATGTCCAACATTAATTTTATCAAAATTCAACTCCATTTCATGTCCTTGTTCATTCGGCCAAGGTGAGTTTTTGTGTCGATGATTTGTTTTTCAATCCGATTGAATTACTAATCTACGTCCCGTACACGTTCTAAGTCATCTAATGATCTTAAACACAAAAAAATTTCAATCTACTCCAAGTGGTAACACATTCGGCCAAGGCATGGATTTGGGGAAAAAACATCCAATGCATTTTTCATGAAATTGATTCCATATATCATCATGTTATACACATGCAAGCATACTTATTAATCAAATTTCATAAGAACATGCTTATATCAATTTCATCATGCCATTCGGCCAAGGTGGGAAAAATCATCCAATGCATTTTTCATAAAATTGATTCTATATATCAAATGTTATACACATGCAAGCATACTTATTAATCAAATTTCATAAGAACATGCTTCAATCAATTTAACACACACCCATTCGGCCAAGGTCAAAATTTTGGGAAAAATCATCCAATGCATTTTTCATAAAATTGATTTCATATAATGTCATTTAACATACATATAAGCATACTCATTCATCAAATTTCACAAGAACATGCTTCAATCAATTTTACCCAAATTTTAACCTAAAGTATTTCATGCTTAAACCTAGCTCAATGATACCATTGTTGGTTTCTATTATATAGGTCCCAAACAAAGATTAAGCATATGAAATACTAAAATGAATATATATAAAAGACTTGAAGCATGGCGGAATCATACTTACAAAGTTATGTGATGAAGAAGATGAACAAACCTTTGAATCTCCAAGCTCCAAGTTGGTTGGTTGGTTCGGCCAAGAGGAGGAAGAAGACTCCAAGCTCCAAGCTCTTGTATTCCAAGCTCTTTGATGGTTTCCCTATCACCTCCTTTGATCCCTTGCTTGTGCTAGCAAAAATGGAGAATGGAAGATCAAATCTTCCTTTGCCCTTCAATGGTGAAGTTTCGGCAATTTGAGAGAGAAGAGAGAGTTTTGATTAATTAATCTTTGTATTACCAAAAATCAATTTATATTTATGTTATAATTTATTAAATTAATAATAAATCTATGACATAAGCCATGCAATGGCTTAGAGTGTCAAACACTCAAACTCCATGCAAAGCCTTTGAGTGAAATGCACACTATCACCATGCAATGCCTTAGAGTGTTTTGTACACTATCAACATGCAATGCCATATCAATGACAAGTGTCATGTGGGCCCCACACGTTTCCCAATGAAAGTGGGCCCACGTCCACTCACGCGTTCGGGTTCGATATTTCCGAAATACCGAGCTAGCGTCGCGACGTTAATTAAATCGGATTTAAATAATCGCTCCTAGCGAAATTATTATTTACGTCGCTTACGAATTAATTCTAAATTAACTCGTACGCCCGAATTAAAATCTAATTTCAATTTCGCGTCGAAATCGAATTTCGTTTATTATATCGAATATAATAATTATATCGATTAATTCCAAATTAATCGTTCTCTCTCTCTAAAAGGCACTTTATCCGAGATAAAGTTTCTCCGCAATTAATCCAAGATTAATTAAGTTCGAATCAAATATCATAGGTGAATCTTCAGGAAGCGACCCAAGAGATCTCCGGATATTTTGGCAGTAAATACGGTCGTCGGATAATCCGAACACGTACGTACCTCGTACTACGTCTTTACCGATTCACAAGACAAGGTTGGCTTCTAGCAAAGCGCCATGCCTACCCAATTCTCCAGAATATTCTAATAGGAATATAAGATCTGTATCAGGCGTAGTATACCGTAGTATTGCGTAAATCGATCCAGTATCGGATGATCACATGCTAGGCCTGGGGCTGGAGATGTGTCTGCCCCGTACGAAACATATATCGGACATCAAGCAGCTAGTCTCTTTAAATCAGACAATCCTGACCTAGTCATATTGTCCCGACGGTTGCAACCTTTTATAGAGTACTAGTTCTGTGCCCTGTGTGATCATCGCCTCCATATGTCTGAAGCGATACTTCCATCTTGACATCACATCCAGCACACTACGATTCTCGATAAACCCAGAAAAGGTGTACACAGAACCGGTTAGGGTCCCCAACCACCAAAACCAAAGTTTACCGATTGTCGCAAGTACTAGCGATGCAAGTCTCAGGTTAAGAATATACACCTACCCTGATGCGGCCTCCCATAGACACGCAGACATACTACCAATGGGATTCCGCGGGGTCTATCCAGAGCGAAGCTGTTTTCCGTACCATCGGTAAAACACACCTCCTATTGCACTTGCATAAGTATCCAATACTTAAATATATGAGAACTATGCTGTTGTGCTCTCACAACGTGCACAAGCGCAATACTAGTCTATTCCGCATTATCGATGTCCGATCTCGATAATACTCCGACTAGGGATATTTAATGATAAACTTTTATAGATTGATACTGTCTCATATCATCTCAATCCAGTATTAATCATATGGACTTTCGCCATTTATTAATCAAAGTAATAATATTACAAACGGCAAAAGGCAATTTCATTATCACATAGTTAATTTTGTACAATAATACCATATCATTTACAAACAGTGACGCTATGGGACATAATGTCTAACATTGCCATCATACTTAAGGACCAAGTCCCTATTCTGGCGACGAAAGTGTTGAGTCATGGAAGCAAGCATGATCGAATGAGTTGTATCACAATCATGCTATGAGTCTCCATAACTCCAGCTCAAGTGGCTCAGTGGGCCTCGGCCCGAGAGGTCTCTGTAGGGTATAGCACCTCTCTGCCCCAAGGACTATCCTCAGGTTTCATTTCCCAGTCAGCGAAGTTCGTGCCCTTAAATACATTATCACCCATGATTATGTCTCGGACATTTCCTTTTGTTTGCCATCTTAACTACGATAGTCCAACTACTACTTAACGATATATGGGTACAGTCAAACTGTTACAAGAAAAATAACATTTTATTTAGTCCAACTAATGTTTAAAATATTGACGAAATAAATTTTGTAAGCGCGTAAAGCAAGTATCTGAATGAATTGCAATTCAATACTGGCCTCCCACTATTTTCTACAAGTCTCTAACCCTCTGTCGAGTACTCGGGAAATCCATTTCCTAGTGGGCTAGGATCCCGTTAAATAACACACAACCTGACTTTGGCCAATAAGTTGTATGATATTTAACTAGGTAGATCTCGAAGATCAATTGGATCACATCCAATTCCTAGATCCGGTAGGTGACATCCAATCCGAAACATATGTACTATACATATGTCAATGTATCCAATACATTTTCCTAACCATTTCCTCTGAATCAACTAAGTCTTGGCTTTGGCACAACAAACTTAATGATTCCAGTTAAACGGGACCCATTGACATGAAAAGTTTCGTAATCATGTCGATGGACAAGAAGTGATCTTGACTTTGGCCAACAAATCACAACTTGGACAAGACACTGATATGGAACAAAACTCTCATGATTCAAACACATCCTCAATTGACAAAGGTCTTGACTTTGGCCAACAAACCAATGCCAATTTCGGATCTTGAGAAAGAATCACTCAACGGAAGGAAAATCGCTTAATATTGTTTGGGGGGATTTCGCGTAATTGGCAACCAATTAATTTATCTTTGTTAGGTCTCATCATCATACACCCTTAAGCATGCTTCTAAAACATCATAAAGCGCGTAAAATAAAATAATAGTGATATGCGGATGGATATATAACAATATGTTCCTAGAACAAATCACTCTCTTTCCTCTCCCCGGCTAACACTATTCTGCTTCTAACCCAATTACATAATACAATAAGAGAAACCTCATTTATATTGAGGGGAATTAGGTGAGAAGAGAATACAAAAGATAATAAGAGAAAGGCTGGACACGCAGGTCCAATTAATAAATTCTGAATTTACAATAATTTCTAAAATTACCCTTCCCTTCTAATATCCATCCGATATACACTATTCATTCATCACATCCACGTTCATTCATTCAATGCATGTTATACAACCAATCTAATCCAATTAATTAGTCTTTAATTAGGTGACAATCCAATGTTCACCAATGGTTTTTTGCGCGCTAGTCCAACTCGTTTTTGAGAATAAGTACTTGTAGTACGAATTCATGAATTATATCGAACTACTCGTCAAATCCAATTTAAGTCGTATTCAATACTAATCCTTATATTTAATTCCAAATTAAATATTTACACTTTTATTGTGCTTTTATGACTTAGATTCCAAATCTAATCCTATCGGGTCTCAAAGCCCAATTACATCCAATGTCCTTTAATTTAAGTCCGATGGACTTTCAATTGATTTCATTAGGCTTGGGCCTTGGTCAATGTGGGTCAACCCAATTTCCAAGCCCAATAAGGAATCACCCTCATTTGCCATAAAAATCAATATCAAGCCCATAAGGCCCAATTAAACAAAAAGCCCATTTATTACATTTGGACTTAATAGAGTGATTTAGGCCCAACTTTGGATCCAATCCAATTTGCCCAAACCTACTTGGTCCAACCAAGCCCTTATGCCCAAATATAATAGTTTTAGGCCCAATTCAAAATTAAGCCCAATTAATCAAATTTTAAAATTCCAAATTTTATAACTTAATTAATTAAGTGTAATATCATGATTAATCCTTTAAATCAATATTTCCAAAATATCAAATTAATCCATTAATCATATTTTTATCTTAATACATGTCCAACATTATTTAATCAAAAAATCAAGTCCCTAATGTGCTTCCATGCATTCGGCCAAGGTGATGAAAAATTACCGATTTCGTTTTCAATCCAATCGAATCACAAATCGTCATTTTATGTTCGTTTAAAGTCATATAATGATCTTATAAACAACAAATCATCAAGTCCATGGCCAAGGTAGTATTCGGCCAAGCCTCTCCAAGGGGGGAAAAATTAATCCAATTTATTTTTCATGAAATTGATAATGTATAACACAATGTAACATACATTTAAGCATACTTAATCAATCAAAATCATCAAATCATGCTTCAATCAATTTTGCCCAAATATTACCCTAATATATTTTCATGCTCTTTAAGCTCAATGATACCATTGTTGGAAATTCTAATCCATGTCCCAAGATCAAAAGAGCAAACAAATATATATAAATGAATGAACAATATTGAAGTATGGCGGAATCATACTCACAAAGATCGGAATGCGGATGCGTTGATGAAATGAAAAATTTCTCCTTTGTGCAGTGAGGGTTTCGGCCAAGGTGAGTGGGGAAGCTCCAAGCCTTCTTTGATCCTTCCAAGCTCAAGAATTAGTTTCCCATAACACCTTTGTATGATCCCTTGAAGGTGCTAGCCTTGTGTGTGATTTAATGTTCCAAACATACACAATTTCTTCAAGCTTTTGCAACAAAAACTGAAAAATGGAGAGGCTGTGAAGCTTCACAGTTTCGGTCAAGAGAAAGAGAGAGAAGAATGATTTTTGATTTCAAAATCAATTTATATTTGTGTCATAATATTGTCAAACATATACCAAACCTTTGGTAGGTGTATGACACAAATCTATCACCATTCTTTGCCTTTGAGTGTTGTAACCACTATCACCAAAACCCATCACACAAAAGTGAATTTAATGACAAGTGTTGTGATGGTTGATGTGACATGTGGGCCTCACTCGATTCCAAATGTGAGCGGGCCCGCAAACACTCCCGGGCTCGGGTTCGATAATTCCGAATTAACGAACTTTCGTCGCGACGTTATTTAAATCGATTTTAATTAAATAATTATGCCTAGCAAAATTACTATTCACGTCGCTTACGAATTAATTCTAAATTAACTTGTTTGCCCGAATCAAAATCTAATTTTAATTCCGCGTCGAAATCGAATTTCGATTAATATATCGAATATATTATTTTAGTGATTAATTCTAATTAATCTTTCTCTCTCTTTGAATAGTACTTTATCCAAGATAAAGTCTCTCCGCAATTAATCCAAGATTAATTGAGTTCGAATCATACGTCATCGGTGAATCTTTGGGAAGCGACCCAAGAGCTCTGGATATGTTGGCAGTAAATACGGTCGTCGGACTATCCGAACACGTACGTACCAAGTACTACGTTTTTACCGATTTACAAGACAAGGTTAGCCTCTAGCAAAACGCCATGCCTACCCAATTCTCCAGAAATATTCTTACTAGAATATAAGATCTATAACAGGCGTAGTATACCGTAGTATAGTGTATAGCAGTCCAGTATCGGATGATCACATGTTAGGCCTGGGGCTGGAGATGTGTCTGCCCCGTACGAAACATATATCGGACATCAAGCAACTAGTCTCTTTGAATCGAATAATCCTGACCTTGTCATATTATCCCGATGGTTGCAACCATTATAAAGTACTAGTTCTGTATCCTGCGCGATCATCATCTCCATATGTCTGAAGTGATACTTCCGTCTTGACATCACATCCAATACACTACGATCCCCGATAAACCTATAAGAGGTGTACACAGAACCTGTTAAAGCCTGGACGACCAAAACTAAAGTCTACCGATTGTCGCAAGTACTAGCGATGCAAGTCTCAGGTTAAGACCATATGCACCTACCCTGAAGCGGACTCCCATAGACACGCAGACATACTACCAATGGGATTCCGTGGGGTCTATCCAGAGCGAAGCTATTTTCCGTACCATCGGTAAAACACAACCTCCTACCGGCACTTGCATAAGTATCCTATACTTAAATATATGAGAACTATGTTGTTGTGCCCTCACAACACGCACAAGTGCAGTACTAGTCTATTCCGCATTATCGATGTCCAATCTCGATAATACTACGACTAGGGATATTTTATGATTAAACCTTTATGGATTGATACTGTCTCATATCATCTCAATCCGGAATTAATCATAGGGACTTTTACCATTTATATATCAAAGTAAATAAATTACAAAACGGTAAAAGGCAATTTCATTACTACATAGTTAATTTTGTACAATAATACAATATCAATTACAAAATAGTGACGCTATGGGTCATAACTGTCTAACAAACACTTGGAACAAATAGAAACCCTAATACACAAGGTGTTTGGGCGTGAACTTGGAGCTCCATGGGCGTGAGCTTCTTGCCTCATCTCTTTGATTTTGTTGCAAAATCAACAAAGCTAGAACTTGGTTAAATCAACTAAGGTGATAGGGAAACTACTTCAAGAGTTGGAATCATCACACAAAGCTTGGATCTTGGAGATCTTCATTCTCAACTCAAAGCTTGGATCAACAAAGGAAGGATCTTGGAAACCAACTCAAAGCTTGGAATCAACAAAGGAAGGATCTTGGAGATCTTCTTCTCAAAATTTTAAAAGCTCAAATCCATTCAATGTATGTAATTCTGCAACTTATAATGTATTTATGAACACCTTTTCTTGTTTATTAGATCCTTGGCATGTTCTAGGAACACTAACAATGGTATCAGAGCCAATTTTAAGCATGAAAATTTTAGGGTTCATGAGACTAAACTTTGGGGCTTTTGTGTTTTGAGCATGATTTCTTCAAATTGATGCTTTGAGCATGTTTAGATTATGTTAACTTAGAGTTGTGCATGATTAGATTTGAGAAAAATTGATTGGATCAAATTTTTTAAAATTTCCTTAGTGAGGCCGAAACTGTGACATTGGACTGCAGTTTGGTTTTTCAATTTTTACACCATTGGATGTGTTTAAATGCATGATAAAATGTTGATTGTTGGTTTGATTAGATTAGAATCAAAGTCAATAATGTTTATGTTAAATCAAAGAGCATGTTGAGCATGAAATGGTGTGTTTTAGCTACAATTTGTGTTGAGCATGAATTGATGGATTAAGCATGATTAATTAAGTTAATTGGTATTTTGGAAATATTGAGTTTAATTAATTAATCATGGAATACACTTTAATTAAAATAATTGTGATATTTCGAATATTATAATTATTTTAATAAGCCTTTAATTATGAATTGGGCTAAAAGTGTGTATTTGGGCTCGGTTTGACTAATTTTGGTTTTGGACTTTTGGATTGGATCCAATTGGGCCCAAAACCAATCCATAAAGTCCAAATACATCACTTGGCCCTTTAAAGAATTTAATTGGGTCTAATGGGCCTAAATTAATTTGTAGGCAATAGGGTGATTCCTATTGGGCCTTGACATTTTGGGTTTGACCCATTATGGCCAAAGCCCATGCCTTAAGAATTAATTAAAAGCCCATTGGACCTTAATTAAAATGACATTGGATGTTATTGGGCCTTTGAGACTACTTAAGATTGGATTTGGAATCCAAGTCTTTAAGGCAAATAAATAATTGTAAATATTTAATTTGGAATTAAATTGGAATTAGTATTGAATACAAATAAATTGGATTTAAAGTTGTAGTTCAATATAATTCAAGAATACTTACTTTGAGTATTTATTCTTAAACGATTTTGACTCGCGCAAATCAAATCGTTGTTTGAACATTGGATGATCATTAATTCAAAGATTAATTAATTGGATTAGATTGATTGAGTAACATGATTTGTATGAATACATGAATGTGTTGTATGAATAATGTATATCGGATGGATATTAGAAGGGCGAGGGCAATTTTGGAAATTGTAATAAATTTAGAATTTATTTAAATTGGACCTGCGTGTCCAGCGCTTTATCTCCTTATTCTTTGTATTTCTCTTCTCACCTATTCCCCTCAATGTAAATGAGGTTTCTTTATTGTATTATGTAATTGGGTAGAAGTTAGAATAGTTCTAGCAAGGGAGAGGAAATGGAATGATTTGTTCTAGGAATAATTTGTGACATATCCATTCGCATATCATTATTAATTTATTTATACGCGCTTTATTATGTGTTTAGAATGCATGTTTAAGGGTGTATGATGATGAGACCTTAACAAAGATAATAAATTGGTTGTCAATTGCACGTGAATAACCCTCAAAACATATTAAGCGTTTTTCCTTCCGTTGAGTGATTCTTACTCAAGATCCAAAGTTGGCATTGGTTTGTTGGCCAAAGTCAAGACCTTTGTCAATTGAAGATGTGTTTGAATCATGAAGGCTTTGTTCCATATCAGTGTCTTGTCCAAGTCGTGATTTGTTGGCCAAAGTCAAGATCACTTCTTGTCCATCGACATTGATTACGAAGCTTTCCATGTCAATGGGTTCCGCTTAACTGGGATCATTAAGTTTGTTGTGCCAAAGCCAAGGCTTAGTTGATTCAGAGGAAAAAGGTTAGGTAATATATTCGATATATTGGCATATGTAAGATATATGTTTCAGACTTGGATGTCCACCTACTGGATCTAGGAATTGGATGAGATCCAATTGATCTTAGAGATCTACCTAGTTAAGTATCATACAATTTGTTGGCCAAAGTCAAGATTGTGTGTTATTTAACGGGATCCTAGCCCACTAGGAAACTAGGTTTCTCGAGAGTACTCCACAGAGGGTTAGAGGCTCGCCGAAAAATAGTGGGAGGCATGTATTAGATTTGCAATATTTGTTTAGTTACTTGCCATTCTCGCTCAATCAAATATCATTCGTCAAATAAATTATATATTAGTTGGACTAATATTATTGTTATTTTAATTAAACAGTTGGACTGTATTCAAACTAATTCATTTATAGTTGATTATATAATTGGATTATAGTAATCAATATATTTGAATTTATACCCTCATTTATAGTTGATTATATAATTGGATTATAGTAATAAATATATTTGGATTTTACTAATCATGTATAATGATTATATAATTGGATTATAGTAATCAATATATATTTGATTTTAACCAATAAAATTGTAATAAGTTATATAGTTAGACTATAATAATCATTACATTAAATTGTACCTGAAATCGTTGATTAAATAGTTGGACTATTAGAATCAAGATTAAATGAAAGATTAATGTTTAAAACATTATCCTAGGGAAAATGTGTTTAGACGACTTTAATTTTCAAATTGGGAATAAATTTCAGGATAGTCCTGAAACTAAGAAGTTACTTTAATTGATAAAATAACATCTTAGGCCTAAGCCCAGAGTTAAGCAAATAGTAGAGCATGATCTTTGGAAGATTCATGTGATGATAACTTTAATGCTTAATCCATTGTACTTGTCAAAAGGACTCCTTAATTTCCTAATCAGAACTAAGGATTAGATCCTTAAAGTATAATGAAGAAATTGAAGGATCTTCATAGATCTATTCTTAGATCTTAGAAGTATTAAATTGCAATAAACAACTCTTGGAGAGTTAACGACTATTCTCAAGGAGACCAAAGTCAAAGTTTGCAATAAGGCAAGAAGCGCAAGGCGCACCCTACTTCGATATTCTAGAAGTCCAAAGCTTGGCCAAAGACTTCTGGAATATGAAAAAGGGCAAAGGCAAAATCATTATAATCTTCTAAGAAGATAAAGGACATATCCCAGATGCCGGCCTAAATTGTGGCAAACGGGGTCATTGAAGCATGACTGTCGTATGGACAAAGCAGACATGAAGGAATAGAAGACAGGACAAGGTTCTGAGTTCAAATGTGTTTGTTATAAATATGTTCACTAATAGTATTAAAATTGGATTTTAGATACTAAAGTGGTACATAAAAATATGTACTGATTTGCAACATCTGCTGTAAGTAGGATACTGACTTCAGAAGAGATCGATCTACGAATCGAAACGGGACGAAAGTCGTGTTTTAACCGTAGATACCTAAGTTTAGGAACTACCCTTGGGTGTGTGTACTTAAATTAGGAACTATTATAATGTAACTAGTTTGACTAGAAACATTATCTCTATATCGAGTATAACTCGTTGCGAGTATACCTTTATATTCTAGAACACTAAGTGTTTTATTTTATAAAGATGATATTGAGATAAACACATTAGATGTAATAACAGTATTTATATTTGAATATAAAAATCTCAAACATATAATATGACGAACAAATAGCTCAAACTGATCTGATCAGATAAGACTTATTTGTGGCAGTGTTTGTTGAGACACATTAAACAAGACTCGTATATCCACACTTTTGAAGAGTGGATACTATGACAGATTTGATTCCATTCAAATGATGTCTACGAATCTAGTTTATTAGGTAAAGTACCTGAATACCTTTTACTTGGTAAAAGTGTAAGTGCCATCGATCTGTTAGCCCTCGTTCATAATGACGTAAGTGGGCCCATGTCTAGCTAGGCTAGAGATGGATATGAATATTTCGTGACCTTTACGGATGTGGCATCGCGTTATGGTTGTGTTTCTTTTGAAGAACACAAGTCAGAAACTCTTAGAGTTTCGACATGAAATAGACGAACAGATCGGCTAAAGTATTAAAACATCACGGTTTGACCGTGATGAAAATACTTAAACAATAAGTTTCTCATATACTTGAAAGAGTATAGTATTCTTTCAATGAGGACTCCTCCCGGAACACATCAATTTGACGGTGTTTCCAAACGGAGAAACCAAATTTTGTTGGACATGATAAGGTTAATCATGAGTCGCTCTGAGCTACCATTTTCCTTCAAAAGGGATAAGCATTAACAGTGCAATACTTATTTTGAATAAGGTTCCATATAAATATGTTTGACAGACTTCATATTAGATATGAACAGGAAAGAAACTGGGTTTCTGACTCCTAATGATTTGGGAATGCTAGGCATACGTTTGGATGATACCAAACTAGAACCCAAATGGATAAGTGTCAATTGTAGGTTATCCTAGGGAAACCAAAGTATAGTACTTATACAACTCACTTGAGAACAATATAATTTTTTCTCACCATGCGGTTTTCCTAAGAGGAATACCGATATGCAGTGCAAAGTGGGAGGATAGTAAAACTCGATCAAAATCGAAGTAATACTGTTCAAGGCACCAAGTCCTTAATGGAACACAAATAGTTCATCAAGGATGTAACTATACCAATAATCTTCGAATACACAAGAACCGCGTAGATCGGAGAGAGTCAGAAAACAACCTGGGGTATGGGTTTCTGATCTCACCTCATAAAGATTTCAATCTATTGAGGAATATGAACTGACTCCATATGAGGAAGTGATACAAGGTATCGACTCCCTATTATGTAAAAGTGCCATGAAGTCCGAAATGGATTCCATGTATACCAACTATGTTTATGGACTAGTTGATGTACCGGAAGGCATTGTGCCTATTGGTACTATATAAGTCTTCAAGGAAGACATACATGGAGACAACATACCAACGTACTAAGCTAGGCTTGTAGCAGAAAGGTATCGTTATCAACATTGTGTTGATTACAACGAAATCTTTTATCTGTTGCCACGTTAAATCCATTGGGATAATGCTTGCTGATGCTGCATGTTTCATTCATGAAATATGGCAACTGAACGTCAAAATCGCTTTCCTTAAACGAAAACCTCTTTGGAGGATGTTTATAACATCCTGACGGTTTTTTCGTACCAAAAATGCAAACAAGGTTTGTGTGTTATTCGATCCATGAGGGATTGAAGTAAGCATTACGTTCTTGGAACTATCGTTTTGATGTAATCATAATGTTGTATGATTTGATTCAAAACGAATATGATTCTTGTGTATATAAGGAGGTTAGTGGGAGCGCACTGACAAGATGTCCTAAATAATGATGATATGTCATTTCTTGAAATGATATTCCATATTACAATCGGTGAAAGCTTGGCTTTCATTAAAAATTCTCCGTAGAATTCTTGGGAGTAACAACCTTTATTCTAGGAATAAAGATCTACTGAGTTAGATTTAAGGTTATTGACACTCTGCGAGAACTCGTACATTGAAAAATGTACGCGACCTGGTGTGTCTCATATGCTTTGAGCATATGGATTCACAAACAGGTCAATCCAAGTGATAGTCACTGGATTGATATTAAGAACATCCGTTAGTATCTTAGAGAACTAAGGATGATGTCTTAAACTATGGAGAATGAGAACTTGAAGTGACTGGGATCACTGCTGCAAGCTTCCAACCGATAAAAAACAAACGGTACTATACAGTTTGAATATTGGAACAGTAAGCTGGAATCTTCCAAGCAAGATACTGTTACCAAAAAACAACAAATGCGGGTTATTGCTGCGGCTGAGGCAGAATAGAAGCCATCTGGGTCATTAACAAATCTAATTAGATTAGATATAGTTCTGTTAGCAGCTGAGCTAGGCTACAACGCAGACTAAAGAATTAATGGTCTCATCAACGATCCAGATATATACTTCGACTATTCATTTAATTCGTTCGGATCATACATCGTGGCGATGTGATGATCGATATAAATACATCAAATGATAATCAACAAATCTGTTGACGAAAGCCTTTCCTCAGTAGTTTGAGCGAACCGTACAGAGTTCGGGTGTAAGACACTCGAGTGACTGGCTATAGGCCAAGTGGGAGATTGTTGGACAGTTATGACCCATAGCGTCACTATTTGTACAGATCATGGTGTTGTTGTA